>JAOCPT020544287.1:0-11277 GCA_026546935.2 Palythoa grandiflora | reverse complement strand
TAAATAGCCAACTGGTCTGTCTCCTGCCAGTTGGGATTCTTAGTGTGTTGTGTTTGTGTTGATGTAGCGTATTTCTCTGAAAAGCCCAATTGGGATGCAAAATAATGAATGTATGTATAAAAATATCAAGTGTCTGCCACGTTTTGGAACACACGTGACCAACATGAACCTGGGTTTTTCCCCCGTTGAGGGACTGGGAATAAGAATGGACACAATGCAACAACTTAAAACAAATCAAATCAAAGTAAAACCTCATCCGAGTCATCCAGGTGTGAAGGAGCGCACGAGCTGCTCTTCACTGTGCTTGCTGTACTGGTGCTGGAGCTCATAGTGTTACTACTGTACCCTCCACCTGATTCGCTGGAATCCTTGCTGGGAGGAATCTGACGCACGACTGCAAACTTCTTTACTGGTCCTCGGCTCTCGTTCTTTCCTAGTGCAGATGTCTTCTTTAAAGGCTGGACGATTCCTCCTTGCGGTGGAGGTCTAATGGGGGGTACTCCTCCTCTGGCTGAGCGTGGTATGGGGCGACGGGGTTGTGATGGTACTACGGGTACCGGCACTCGTGATACAAATCCAGGATTGGGCATCTCACCAATCGGTGCTGACCTTTCACTGTTATCATCCTGTGAAGTACCACGTCTAAAACGAGGACGCACACGTGTTGTTGGAGCATGTTCGATATTACTCTCACTGCCTGTCTCCCTGCGGCCTCTTGGGTTGTGTGGTCTTGGTATTGAAGACACCTTGGGGTTGAGAGGTGGTTTTTCTGTAACTGTACTGGAGGCTGCAGTGGTTATAGGAGGGTCGGGTGTTTTGTTACGCTTCCAGCTACCATAAGCTGGAATACCCAATGAATCCATCAAGCCATAAGTGTCCATGTTAAAGCCTCCACACTCTGCTGCCACTTTAACAGCATTAGCAAAATCGGCATCAGTGAAAAAGGAGCCATCACTGATGCCACTTATTCGGCTTGGGCTGGAGCATTCCGACTCCTCATCAGAGCCGCTAGTGTTGGTAACAGAGTCAGCCCACTGCATAATAATGTCACTTGTTATCCCCTCCAAATCAATAGGTATTGGTTTGTTCTTCTTTTTGCCCCCAATTCCTCCCTTTTCTGATTTGCTAGCTACTGATTCAGCCATTGCCCTTTCCAGTTCGGAATTGTAAGCATCAGCTGATATCATGGAGTCTGACACAACTGAGCTTGGTCCGGCTGAACGGGCTTTTTTGTAGTAATACGGTACGGAAGCATCTGACGTGCCTGTCATTCCAGTCATTCCGGACAAACCAGTTAGACCTGACATTCCAGTCATACCAGACATTCCAGTCATTGCACTTCGTTCACTGTACATTGAGGCAGCAGAAGAACGGTAGGGTGGAGAGGGGGGTGGGGATCCTAGACTGCTTGGGGGAGGGTGTGAGGGTGGGCCTGGTAAGAAATCGGCCCAGTTCAAAATGGCCAGTTTTGGCGGAGGTTTAAGTTTGGCTCTCTTTCTGGAACCATTTGTTGTGAAGCTTCTCTCGCTGTTTACTGGACTCGAAGACCTTCCCTGGATCTGTTTGAGTGGAACCTCCTTTTCTTCCTTGGTTGTTTCTGGTTCCAATGGGAAATTTTTCTCCGTGTCCTTATCATTGTCTTCTCTTTCTGACTGGGACTCGATTATCATTGCTCTTCTCCTCTCCCTTTCTTTTAACTTTAACATCTCACTCTCTTCGTAGGATGGTGGCGGCTCTGAGTGGCCATGGAAAGATGTATTTGAGGAGGTGATATCTCCTCCCCTTTCAAATGACTGGATTTTTAGCTTTGGCTTGGTTTTATCCACGTCACTGGATTCACTTGGTGTTCGGTTGTTGTAATCACGCTTAAGGCGTGTAAAAGGACTAGATTTGTTTCTGAACGTTACTTCACCAAATGGCGCCATCGGTGTGGGTGGTTCCTGCGTCTGGCTTCTAGCTAACGACCTGTCCGATCCACTCACACTGTGAGTCTGCGTTACTGGTGTCCCTAAAACAACAAAAAATAAATAAAATCTAATCCCAACGGTTACCTGAAACAGAAGGGGAGCAACAACAACAGCAAAAACAATAACAGCAGAAACAACAACAGCAAAAACAACAACAACAGCAAAAACAACAACAACAGCAAAGACAACAGCAACAGCAAAAGCAACAACAACAACAGCAAAAACAACAACAGCAAAAACAACAACAGCAAAAACTACAACAACAGAAACAACAACAACAGCAAAAACAACAACAACCGCAAAAACAACAACAACAACCGCAAAAACAACAACAACTGCAAAACAACAACCGCAAAAACAACAACCGCAAAAACAACAACAGCAAAAACTACAACAACAAAAACAACAACAGCAAAAACAACAACAACCGCAAAAACAACAACAACTGCAAAACAACAACAACCGCAAAAACAACAACCACAAAAACAACAACAACAGCAAAAACAACAACAGCAAAAACAACAGCAACTGCAAAAACAACAACAACCGCAAAAACAACAACAACCGCAAAAACAACAACCGCAAAAACAACAACAACCACAAAAACAACAACAACCGCAAAAACAACAAATGCCCGCAAAAACAACAACCGCAAAAACAACAACAGCTGCAAAAACCACAACTGCAAAAACAACAACCGCAAAAACAACAACAACCACAAAAACAACAACAATAGCAAAAACAACAACAACAGCAAAAACAAGTAGCAACAAGAGCAGCAGCAGCTGCAAAAACAGTAGCAACAGCAACAATCCTTTTATTCTCCCTTTATTCTTGCAAGACAGGTACGACAAAATATTTTAAAAAATAGGCAGGGTTTTCATAAATGCAAAAATTATGCATATTTAAAAAAAAAATGATAGGAAAAATTGAATTTCTTCTTACCCAAGTCAGTGTATTCGCCAAAGTTATTCTTGTGAAGGCTGCCGTTAAATTTACTTGAAGACTGTTCCAAATTATTCGGCTTTTTCTCCCTTTTGGAATCCAAACTAGTATTATACTGATTAACTCCATGCTCTGCTAACCGACTCCCTGAAAACAAATTCACACAACATTAGAGGAACTGCGGCATGGTTGACACAGTGGTACGATCTCCGTTTCAGTCTAACCACAAGGCCCTTCGTTCATACCCCGGCTCAGCTGAGTGTTGAACATTTGTGTGACCTTTTCTGCCAAAGTTGACTCATCTTTCTATCCTCCCGAGGTCAGTAAAATGAGTACCAGTTTCTGCTGGAGAATAACCTGGGATGGATTAGTGTCCTGTCCAGGGGGAGTCAATGACTCTCATGCACTTTACACAACAGGAACCGGAGATGATCAATAGCGCCAATGGGCTACTTGAACTTGTAAATGAATTTAACTTAGAGGACCAAGATTAAGAGCACCAAAAACATAAAATTTGATGCAGTACAAGGCTGAGAACATTTTTTTTGGTTATTATTAAGGAGTCCCGGACTTACAGCAAAATGTTGTAGCACATTCCCTTAGCCAATAAAAATATACTACTGTACCTGAAATAGTACTGACAGCGATTTTGTTTGGCAATTCAATGCTGCTGGAAGATCCCCCTCCTCTAGGGTTGCAACAACTGGCCATCGATCGGCTGCACTCGGTATTTGAACTATTGTCACTAACACGATTGTTGGCCAGTGCTGGTACCATAACTTCTTTGTTTCGCTCTTCCAGCCAAAGAATTCTTGAGTCACTCAGACTTTACAGGAAAAAAAAGAAAAAGAATTGAAGTTAATTATTGCCATTTCTGCAAAATTAGCAAAGTCAAGTCTACTATTCCTATGAGAAAAACTAATTTCGTAAATGGGTTTTGGCTTAATGATCTCAGAGATGTAAATAATTAACTCGTAGTTCGTTTCTTTTACTAAATAAACGGAAAATTAAATAGAATTAACACTTGTCCGAGTTCGACTCCTGCTCGGAGTATTTACCATTTTTTTTCTGACGAGTGTATTCTTTCATTCTATACTACTAAACAACAAATACAGATATATTCTATTTAATGAGCGAAACGTAAAGTGACCATTTGGTATTTTTTTACAACTTTGTTAATTGTTTTCATTTAACCAATAAGCTTTTCTTTAACACCTGACAACGAAATTATCTCCATATAAAACTATTTTTTACACTGACCTTGTGGGAACCAATGGTATATCAACTCCAGGTACTGGTCCTACAATTAAAAAGGCAGATGATAAACGGAATCCTAAACAACCAATGAGAGGGAACAGCGAAGATTCCACCTTTTCCTAAATTGAAAAGTTAACGTCCTAAAGTGATAGTCTTTTTCAATTCAAAGGTCTTTACAATGAAAGAAACAACTTGAACGAAAATTACGCCTACTTTCAAAGCTGAAAATTAAATGCAAAACAATGAAAATGAAACAAAATAAATCTCGTCAGATATGTGACAAGTAACTTACGGTTGCATGAAGCAGTCAAAGTTAGCCAATTGTCACAAAAAAATGACAAGACGAGACATGAGCAAATGAAATCCGTTCTATCATACCAGAAACTAATAATGGACAAAAACAGAAGGAAAAGTTTAAGTTGAGATATTTAGCTTTACCTTTTGGAGATCGAGGAGTGAGTTTCTTCTTCACTTTTTCTTGTCTTTTCCTCTTTCTCTTTCTCCACAGCAGCAAGGCAATGATGAACAGAATGACCCACAGCACAGCACCAACAGTACCAATAAACCATGTTTGGCTGACAAATGCCTTCACATTAGACCAACCACTGCCGTCCTGGCTGCTCTCACCTAAACTCAAACTCACATCACCAACTCCTCCGCCACTTTCTTCTCCTTCTGAAACAGAACAAAATCAATGACTTTAAGTAAAAGTCGTGGCATGATTGCCACAGTGGTAAGATCTCCACCTTCTAACCACAAGGTTCTGGTTTCAAACCCCGGCTCAGCCGAGTACTGAACATTAATTTGTGTGACCTTCTTCTCCACCAAAGTTGACTCAGCTTTCCATCCTTGTGAGGTAAATGTTATGGCATGATTGCCACAGTAGTAAGATCTCGCTTGGCCTTCTAACCACAAGTTCCCGGGTTCAAACCCTGGTTCCGACAGCGGTCATGCGTGATGGCGGTCGGTCACGGATTTTGAATGCTACGCCATAAGATTGATTAACAGAGTTCGGATGAAGTCTGGCTCATCGATCCAGCTCAAATAACCTGTGCTATTTAATTATGACCACAAACTCTAAAACTTAAAATGACTTATAAGTGCACCCTAGCCCGACTGGCTCTGCCATTCTAGGGTGCCCGTGCTGAAAATTTGTGTCACCCACCAATATTTATGTAAATCTAAAATAGCACCCAAAGGCACAAATAAAGATTGTTGTTGTTGTTAAAATACCTTTTTAGGCCGTATACGAAATCATCAGTTTTTGTTTTTGTTTGTGCCTTTAGGCCTGAAAAAATTTAGAATTATTAAAAAAATTGTTAGAACTTGTTAGAATAGAACTGTCCCAGTTATTTTTTCCCTCTTCTTGGTACAATACATTTTATTCTCTCAGTTATTGTTTTTGCGGATGTTTTTTCTGAATATCCGTTATCATTTTTTTTGCAGAGATATTTCAGTGGTGCTAACTTGCTCAGGAAAATCAATGGCACAAGAAATCTATTTGAGCGTAACGTCAGAGTGCGGTTACGTACTGTGGGCGTGAAACAATGTAAACGACGTCGATGCCCCGCCCACCTGTCATGCAGTGACGTGTACAAACCTGAGAACAAACAGATTCGGTTTATGTCGGACGAAATGAGCTACATCTCATACGAACACTCTAGAAGCCATGCCTGCATTTGCAAGGACGGTTCAAGAGGTGAGTTGTAAAACTTTTGTTTTTACACAAAACGAAATGAAAGTGTATATAGGTATGTGTTAAACCGTAGGTATGCGAAAAGATGAAAGCTGTGAGATCTTTGTTAATTAAGTAAAGAATCGATGAAGTGTTTCAGTACTGCAAACAAGTGCAGTCACTTTATTTAAATTAATATGTTTTTTCGAAATTGATTGAAACGCATTTCCAAAATGTGCTTTGCACAAATCGTTATCTTCTTTTCGAAGTAATTCACATCAAACGAAGTAGTCAAGCAAATGTGTACAACTTTTTCACCAACCGGATGGAATGACATTTGTGCTGTTTTATTTTAGGCTGTACCACCGACTTGAAAAAATGTTCAAGTAAGCCTTGTGCCCCGGGTTACGTGTGCACAGAAGTACCACACGGATACCAGTGCAAGTACAAAGATGAAACCGCCTGTGAAGACAAGTCTTGTATCAAAGGTAAAGAGAAGCCGAGTAAAACTCTTGATAAATCGGCGTTTTAGCTTTCAAATGCACTTGATCACCACAAAAAGTCTGACCAGCTAAATTAACGTGTAAAGCCCAGTTTATACATCACATTTAACGACACGTATTTAATTGATATGACACGCATTTTAGACATTTTATCCGTCTGGGCACACGGATAAAACACGGATAAAACGTCTGTACGAATATAATTTAACAGGAGCAATTTAGTTTGTTTTATGCGTCGTTGTACTGTCGAAGAAGATTGCTGGAGTTAAATTGGTGTGATTTAAATTCGTCTTTAAAGCGACGTAAACAGGGCCTAAGTTTGCACTTTTATTCGAGTTGTTTGAATTTTAGATATTTGCGCAGTCACCAGGATATGTGAATAAAAGTTAGAAGCGAGACAATGAGGGTGTGGGTTTCCGATTCTCGTCTTCTACACATATGGGGAAAACCAGGATGGCCGTCGTATTGTGCCTTCCCCCGGCCCCACTCCCTCTTTCACCCTAAATTGGCAATGGTTTTACGTCGAAGGAGAATAGATCTGGATAACCTGATTTCCCGCCCTAGTTACTACACTCGTGGCTCTCTGGACACTATAGTAACATTATCGTCTTTGTTTATACTTCCATCTACAGGGAAAAACGCGGGTTCTTTGGATGGTAACAGCTACATACGATACATTCTCAAGGAGACATTCGACCAACCGTCTCGGTCTGTCAGCCTGGCCGTCAGGACGGTAGAAGAGCACGGCACACTGGTCTTTGCTGGGGGACAGTACGACTACAATATTCTCGAGGTAATCCTCATTTTAAACACTTAACTAATGTTTTTGGAAGGATCCGAGGAAGACAAGGAATAGGGCAAGCTGGCCCTAACCAGCCAGATGTGGTTAGCTGGAGAACTCGGAGAAAAAACAACAATCCGCGGCCAAGTGCTATATATGGCTCGGGACCGCGCTCAAGATAGATATTAATTTTTTCCACGAGTGTGTTGGAAAACTGTTGTGTTAATTAATAAAAAGTTTTCTCATCTCATGAATTATTGGTTATTTTGAATTGAAAATGTAAAATAATATATTAAGCTTCATACCCTTCTAATAATTGAAATACTTACTCACCTAAAGTTTTCGTCATTCATTGTGTTTAGATCTCAAAGGGTTTTGTACAGTTGCGCTTCGACTTCGGCAGTGGTCCGGGAATGGTGATCATTGATTGGTCGAAAGTAAATGATGGAAAATGGCATCACGTCGCTGTGGAGCGCCATGGTAACCACGCCACTCTCGTTTTGGATAAAAAGCACCGTGTCTCGGGCCAGTCTCCTGGAAGAATGCGCATCCTAAACTTGGACGGCAATGCGATATACTTTGGTGCCAAGGTCGTCAACACGCGAATACGACGAGATTCTAGCGGAAAAGGTACGCACGAAAAAAATTATTACATAGAACTTCACGTTTCTGTAGATCATCTGTAATGCGGTTTATTGGGCAGCGCAGATGCGCGTTAGTTTCATACAGTAAAAACCTGCGATTAAAAACCTAAGATTTAAGAACCTGTTAGGCTAAAACTTGCTATTTTAGACCCCCTCCCCCTCTATATAAGAACTTCTTCAGCCTAAAGTTTGGAGGTTCTTATTTTTAAAAAGTATTTAAAATATTCATTTTAAGATATATGCTCACTCTAATTGCAATGCCAGTTCAATTTACACCGGTATAGAGATCTCTTTCATAGTCATATTTACAGAAATATCATTAGGTATGCAAATTTAGGGCTGTTGATCGCTGAAATTCTCTTAGAAACAACATAAATTTTCGGCAAAAAATAAGAACGTGTTCAGAACCTGGATAGCCTAAATTTTTGTTAACCACAATTTATGTCAGAACTTGTCTATGCTAACCCGATGTGTGTGCGTGGTGTGTGGCAAGGTGTCGAGCCGGTTCCGTATTGTGTTTTGTTTTTTCATGTTCCCGCTTTCGCACGATGAAATTTCGCTTAGTTTCAACAATGAATATATGTTTTACCACATATGTATTCAGCGCGGTAAACAAAATTTGATTTGTATTGGTTTTATCTTGAAGATTAAACAAACTGTTGATTTTCCTGGTTTGCCATAATATTACGAAAATTAATTTTCCTTCCGTAAAAGCCACGCACCCTAAAAATAAATACAGATTTATGGGATATTGTTTTCTGTGAAAGTAACACCTTTAGAAGGAAAATAACAGAAGGCTTATTTATCGTACGTGAGAAACCATCATTGAATAAACAAGGAATCACTTAGAACTTAATACTAGCAACCGTATGCTAATTCTAGCATTTGCTGAAGATGACCGCACGGTCGAAAACGTTTTAACACTTTTATCACATTTTAAACTTTTATTAGCCAAGAATTTTTGCTTTAATTTTACAAAGAAATATTATGACACAATATGATTGAAGTTTTCGTGAATTAATCAAGTTACTTTTGTTTCTTCTACAGTGCGCGTTACAAATGGCATCAAAGGGTGTCTTCAAAATCTGAAGTTGAATGGTAGAAACCTACCAATGTCAGGATCTAACAGTCACGCAACGGCATATCCCCATAACACGGGCCATGGATGTGTCACGTCGGGTGCCTGCAGACTGTCTACCAGGTGTCCTCTGTTTGCAGATTGTGTTGAAACTTTAACCAGCTTTAAATGTGTCTGCCGGCCAGGTCACTCAGGCCCCAACTGTGACGCAAACATCAAATGTAACGTAAAACCGTGTCTCAATGGTGGCACTTGCTCAGATTTGGCAAAGGGTTACAGATGCGCATGTCCGCTGGGCTTTGTTGGAAGCCAATGCCACATGTTTGTCGGTGCGTGTTCCAGCATGCCTTGCAAGCATGGTGGCACCTGTCTGCCGGAAAAAAATGGCAATTACATCTGTGAGTGCCCACGGGGAGTCAGCGGTACCCACTGTGAGATTGATTCCAGGCCTTGCTCTTCCAGTCCATGTAACTTTGATGGAAATTGTACAAACGTAGGTGACGACTACACGTGCCAATGTCCGCCAGGACTGTCGGGAAAGAATTGTGAAAGAGGCTTCCACTGCAACCGCATTCCATGTCAGAACGGGGGCTCATGTGATGCGCGACCGTCTGGAGCAGAATGTCGGTGTGTGCAGGGCTTCACTGGTCTTGATTGCAGCCGTGATGTCAACGAATGCTTAAGAAATCCATGCAAAAACGGCGGACGTTGCCTCAACACTCATGGCTCGTTCTTTTGCAACTGCACTGAGTCCTACTCGGGTAACCTGTGCGAGAGTATCCTACCGAAGGTATCGGCAGCTAAAGATGGAATGCCTCTGGAGATCACAGAGATCATTGTTGTCGCCGTCATTCTGGTTGTACTGATACTTATCGTGGTGCTTGTCGTGATCTATCTACGCAGGCGCACTAGACGGAAGCGCAGAAAAGATACCAAAGACGTCAAAGTGTCTCCACCAGTTATGGGCCCAGACATCCAGCCATCTACTCCCCCCGCCCCTCCCCCACGACAAATTCATGGCTATGAACTGAAGGAGCTGTCTATGCCTCCTGGTTACGACGCAGAAGATTCGTGGAGCAGGCGCCAGCGAGTACAGAAAGCACTTAACAACGTGTCAGATATGAACATACCTGGCTACCATTGGGACTATACGGACACACCGATAGACCTTGTACCAAAAAAGAGTGGCGGACTCTCCAAAAATAAGTCTGCTAGCTATATGGGCGTTCCTGACGATTCGTGTTGTTACGTAGACATGTCACCCCAGTCAAATCCTCCCGAAAGCCTCAAAGCCTCTCGAAGCTCGGATCTTTCCGAGGTTCCAGCAGTCCCACAAAGACCACGCAATTTCCGTGTATCTGAAAGCGAAGACGGGCCGCCAGAAATTCCCCACATGCCAAAAAAACCAGCCGACTACCGCAAAGCAGGGCGGGTGCCGCCATCATCAAGATATTCTATGGACTCGCGCTTTTCAGAGGGCTCAGATTTTACCGATATAAACGAATACAAGGCGAGCTCGATTGGTGGGGATAGCGCCTACCCCGATATCTTCAGGGGACGATTTCCCGGCCCTCCACATGACCCATACCCAGAAAGTTGCGACAACATCCCCATCGGGTCGTACGTTCCAACGCTCAAGACGCGCTCCGAGCTTGGAAGTGTGACTGACGGCTGCTACTCAGAAGACGAGTTAGAACAACTTTATCTTGGTAATCGACTCGAGGTGTGCGGCGAATCACCAGAGAACTCGTATTTACATTCTGAAAACGCGTCAGAAGACGGCGACGTCGAAGACTGCTATGTAACGGGGTATGAAGAAGACGATCTTCAAGATTACAACCAAGAAATCCGAAAAGTAATGGAAGGCCTCGAGGAACTCGCGCAAGAGTCACAGTTATAGAACACTTTTATTGTAACATAGGTATTGTAAAATAATGATTTTGAGGAAGACATTCGCGCATTGTTCGCCAAACCAGGCTTGGCTCGACTGACACATGTTCTACACCAAGCCTCCTCGTAGCTAAACCTTGTGCTAGACCGAGGTGAACATTCGGTTTTCAAGTTCTCGTTGTGTTATCCTAACTCCCACGTGCATAGATACCACATAGCGACACACAACTGGTGAGCAAGTTTAACCAGCGCTTTCGCATGTGGAAAGAAGCAAAGCGAAGCGATGACTGTTAACGGAAGTAGATTCGCTACAAGAAGCCATCAAATTCTAAACAAAAATAGTGTGTGTCATACACGCTTCTTTTTATAACATTGTTCTTAATTTTTTGGCGATTTCAGCAAAAATTTGTTCTTAATTTGTTCTTATTTCTGTGAGCGGTTTTTATTGAAGAAAATACACAATAAAACAAGGTATTGGAAAATGAAACGCCTTGCGCCACACATGTATTGTACGTCTGAATTTAGAGGCGAACTACC
>JAOCPT020544224.1:0-11277 GCA_026546935.2 Palythoa grandiflora | reverse complement strand
GTAAGAGGGAATAAGAGGTTGAGAGTAGAAGGGAAAAGGAGGTTAAGATTAAAGAACAGAATTGGAAAAGGTAGAAAGTAGAAGGGAATAGGAGTTTGAGAGTAGGAGAAGTTAGACTGCAGGAGGGAAAAGGAGGTTGAGAATGGGAAGGAAGATAGTAGGATGGAATAGAAGGTTGAGATTAGGATGGAATTGGAGAAGGCTGAGAGTAGGATGGAATGGGAGGTTGGAAGGTAGACAGTAGGATGGAATATTATGAGGTTGAGATTAGGAGGGAAGGTAGACAATAGGATGGAATAGGAGGTTGAGATTAGGACGGAATAGAAGTTAGACAGTAGGAGGGAATGGGAGGTTGAGATTAGGTGGGAATAGGAAAAGTTAGAAAGTAGGAGGTAATAGGAGGTTGAGAATAGGAGAGAATAGGAGAAAGTAGGCAGTAAGAGGTGATAGGAGAAGGTAGGCAGTAGTAGGAACTAGGAGAAGGTAGGCATCAGAAGGTAATAGCAGAAGATAAGCAGTAGGAGGCGATAGGAGAAGGTAGACAGTAGGAGGTAATAGAAGAAGGTAGGCAGTGGAGGGAATATGAGAAGGTAAGCACTAGGAGGTAATAGATGGTAGACAGTAGGAGGTAAAAGATGACGGGAGGCAGTAGGAGGTAATAAGAGAAGGTAGACAGTAGGAGGGAGTAGGAGAAGGTATGCAGTAGGCTGGAATACGAAAAGGTAACCAGTAGGAGGTAATAGGAGAAGGTAGGCAGTAGTAGGTAATAGGAGAAGGTAGGCAGTAGGAGAAGGTAAGCAGTAGGAGGTAATAGAAGTTGTGCAGTAGGGTGGAATAGAAGGTAGACAGGAAGTAATAGGGAAAGGTAGGCAGTAGGGTGGAATAGGAGAAGGTAGACAGTAGGAAGTAATAGAAGATAGGCAGTATGGTGGACAGAAGATAGGCAGTAGGAGCTAATAGAAGGTAGGCAGTAGGGCGAAATACGAGAAGGTAAGCAGTAGGAGGTAATGAAAGAAAGTAGGCAATAGGAGGTAGTATAACAAGGTAGACAATAAGAGGTAATATAAGGTAGGCAGTTGAAGGGAATAAAAGGTAAACAGTAGGGGGAGATATGAGAAGGTATTGGAGTATAGAGATAACGAGTAGGAGAAAGGAGAAGAGAAGAAAAGGGAGGAAGAACGTGGAGATGGCAGGAGAAAGAGAAGATAAAGGAGGTGAGAAATATAAAGGATGGGGTGAGAATAAGAAAAAAAACTGAAGGAGATGGGAGTAGAAAAAACGGATGAAAGGGAGAAGAAGAGAGGAATGGGGATTTCGAGTCAGTGAGGGGAAGAAGATGGGAAGAGAAAGAAAAATGAAGGGAGAGAAGAAAGGGGGATAAAGAGTGGATGGGAAGGGAAAACGAAGTTGAGATGGAAAAGAACAGAGACAGCGAATGAAAAAAGAACAGGTGGAAGAAGACAGTACAAAATGAAAAGAATTCTAAATTGTCCGACTTTTGAAACACGTAACCTCAGATATTATTGGGCACTTCTATAGTTTCAAACCTATTGGGCAGCGATTGGTTGTAATGTTGCGATACCCTGCCATTTCGCTTTTCCGTCATCTATTATTGGTTAGACCAAATCGCAGTTTTTCTTATGCTGTACATATGATAAAAGTAATAAATTAGACAAGACTAAAGGGAGTCCTGAGTTGAAAGACTGGCAGTTCAAATCACTCACACTCAGTCATGCCATTATGCCGTTTGGCTGCAACAAAGGTACGCCACTCCTGCTTGTTTTGGGCCAGCCTCTGAATGGTCCCCGATTTGTGATGGAGGGTCTTGAGCTCCCCTTCCTAAGTTCGACGCCAGGTGTTCTTGGGTCGCCCCCGCTTGGGCTTCCCCTCTGGTTTCCAGCGAAGGGCTGTTCGGGAGATGTTGTTCGGCTACCTTCTCATCGCGTTTCCGATCCATCTCCATCGCCTTCGCATGATGATGGTGTCCATGCTGTCTTGGTTGCAGCGGGCAAGATATTGATTGGAGATGATCTCGGGCCAGAACACGCGTAGGATTCTTCGGAGGTTCTTTCTGTAAAACGTGAACAGTTTATTGAGGTCGCTTTCGGTCATTCAGCATTCTGAGCCATATAGTAGGGTGGAAAGTACGCATCTTTCGTACAGTCTTAGCTTGGTATTGTTGCTGTACTGGGATGACTTCCACACGTTGTTCAGCATTCTGAAAGTGTTCCTGGCCTTGTTAAGGCGATTTTTGATGTCGCTGCCTGCTCCACCATCGTGCCTAACAGTACTACCTAGGTAGATGAATTCTTCGGTTGTTTGAAGATCTTCTCCATTCACTTTGATCAATGAGGAGTTTGGCACTTCATCATCAGCACTTCTGTCTTCTTCTGGCTGATCTTTAGGCCCACTTGCTGTGCAAATTAAATATGCTGAGACGGGCAGATCAAATAGTTGGCGAGAAATAGATCTGGAGGGGAGCTGGTTATGAGCGCATACATACTATATAATAAATACTTTATTCAATGTCAATTGTGAAGAAAGTGGTTGTCCATTCTTCCTAGCCAGAGGCTAATGCTTAATTGCTCGACGGCTCAGATTGCCGTGAAAATCAATTTTGGAGAGAGAGGAAAACCGGAGTACCCGGAGATAAAACCTCGGAGTCAGAATGAGAGTCGACAAATCTCAGCCAACATGCGGCTCCTAGGACTCGATCCCGGGTCGTAGAGGTGGGAGGCGCGAGTGATAACCGCTACACCAATCTGACTCCCCTGAAGAAGTGGGGGAGGGAATAGGAGAAGACAGTATTCCAAATACTCTTAACCACAATTAACCTCATAATACCTTGAGAAGCGCCTAAGAACATGGTACTTGATGCAACTTTTGTATGGTGAATGAAATGTTCTTACGAACATCTTTTGAAATCAACTCGGTCATCTTTTAAACATCACCATCATCATCCCAAAGATCCTTTATAACTTGCATGTAGCCTTTCCTCCTCCCGTTTTCTTATCTTGGCGGCTCCTACCTTTTCACAGGAACTAGTACTAGTGCTTTCCTTTTACATTCCAGTATGACTTTATTCATTTCATTGGTCCAATTTATCCGTTCTCTGCGATTTCGTCTTGATGTATTATCCATTTCGTTTGAATGTAAACAACAAACTACACCCTATCCATAACTATAGCTTGACGCATCCAGACCTTTTTACTGCATAATATTAATATTAATATCAATAAATATCATTATTATTAATAATAATAATAATAATAATAATAAAAATAATAATAATAATAATAATAATAATAATAACGATGATGATGATAACAACAACAACATGATTTATTGGCATGACTTTTCCGAATTGAATTCATCAAGCTCTGACCGAGCTATACACGTTGATGGAAATTACGAAACACGCCAAATTCTCTGCCGTGGTTATGGTCATATTTGCAATTCCCGGAGTCTCATATTTGGCCGAGCCCCGCCGCGCCAGGCGTGTGTGTGGTATGGCACACACAAACACCTACCTACACTGACTTATGTTCAGACACTGGTCAACGCATTTTTAGCTACTCATATTTTAATTCTTACAATACTTTTGCAATCCGGTGCTATTTTCATTTTCCATTTGATCTTATCATTTTTTTTTATATTCAGTGAATTAATTTATTCTGCCTTTATTTTCGTAAGTTGTTTCTTTTAAATCTGTCCTTTCGTCATAGTGTTTCAGCCGCTCACTTGCCGCATTGTGACCACAACAAAATAACTGCTGCCGTTCCGATGAATTCGAGACCGATTAAATTTAAAGCACCAAGAAAGGACAAGACTCTTGTATGTCAAACATTTTTGAGAGCCGAGCGGCCAATAAATACAGAAATAAAAGTCGGATTAGAGATAAGTAAATACCGCAGAAGGTTTTCAAAATAACATCCTTATTCATTTACCAACATACGAACTCTTTAAGAGGTTCCTTGTGGAAAACTTAGAATTAAAATGGCAAATTCAGCCGGACTCGAAGTTTCAATTCTCAGATAAACCAAGCCCGAGCAGATGAAATTGATTCTGCTGCAATTTAATAAGTTTAGCTTTTGTCAGTTTCATATACCGCTTATTTAAATATCGCTAAAGAGAAAGATTAATCTATATTCCGCCCTGCGTAAAGGACTCTGTTTTGTTTTGTTTTTTCTCAAATAATTGAAGTAATAATCGCAAGAAATTAGCAAACACACGAACCATCTTGATTTTCTTCTTCACACATAAGGTTAGACAGCAGAAGAGAAGCCTAATAAAAAATTCCTTTGAGTGGTGCTCGTAAAAATTATTACCAAGACACTTCGGCATTTACTCAGAGCAAAAATTTAGTTCGGCCTTAAATGTAACTTAATACATCGCCAGTTTACTCAGGGTCTTATTTAAATCATTCAAAGTTTGATTGGCCCAAAAAAACGCAAAGGAAATTACCGCTCGCTCATCATCATTCGCACAGCAATCACAATCAGATTCTACTGTCCGCTTTCCAAGCAGTAAATAAATAAATAAATCTAAGAGCCGTTATCAGCTGAAATTCGAATTGAATTTCATTCTCAGCGATTAAATGAGAAACCTGTTAAAAGTTCTTAGTCTCTTCGCAACACACTCGATCTGTTTTATTCAAAGCTCTGGAAGTAGTTAATATATACATTTTGGCTTTTGAAAACACTTAATTGGCTGCTATTTGACGACCTGCCTAAACGAAGATTTCTTTCATTCGAGGCTAATAATTCACCGTGGGTGGAAGATTTGAAGACAACAAGTCTCGAAAATATCATTTTAACGACTATCACAGGTCCAATGTTCAATATCACTTAAAAACAACGGGGAGACAATTACGAACCGGGTTCTTGTAAGGCAATCAGATTTAGCTTCCTGACTGAAAATGATTTTCCAGACAGCGTTAAAAAAACATGATTCACAAAATAATTTCTTCTTTGTCTCATCACTTGGTTTAACTCAAAACTTACTTTGGCGAAAAAGATTTTTTCGGAATATCACTAACACTCGGATCATACGCATGTTGCCTGTAAAAAGATATCTGTCACTATTATAAACTTAATTTCAAAACACGTTAATTCTTGAAACTGAAATGAACTACGGCGAAGATATTGCTATCTGAAACGGTGATTAAAATAGATAAAAAGGCAATGACTTCTGCGGTTCTGTTTGAAGATCTCTGGCGAAATCGCACGACTCAAACTTGCCTGCTATTGGCTGAGAGCGCATACATACGGTTTATCACTTTCTCCAAGCGCTATCAAGCTTAGAATTTACCGTAATCAATTCAGCTTAATGTCTGTGAAAAAACATCAGAAGTAAAGTTAATTTTAGAGGGTTTATTGCAGTCAGCTAAAGATAGCGGTAAAACAATTTTCTGAGCGGCAAGCGAGAGATGTGGTTCTTGATATCTCAAATTAATAAAATCAATTCTCACTCTTTGCATTGCGGATTTTTTTGTGAGACCGCCGCTTGAAGTTACTTTTTTTTCACTGGGAACGTATCAGGTTCCTTCCATGTTTTTTCTGCTCCGTTAAATAAAATAACATTTATAAATGCCTCGAGATCAAAAACAAACCACTTGAGTTTGAAAGATCATCGACTTCAAACCTTGGAAACTCATAATATTATACGTGTAGCTTGACCAGCTTTGAGTTTGCTGGCAATAATCTCTATTTCATTCTATTATTAAAAGCGTTATTAAAGTCATCGTCGGGAAACAAAGTTTCAATTAAGACGCTTTATTCAGCGGCGTTTTTTTGGGGCCACAATTACCCACTGAATGGCTTCTATTGGAGCGGCTGGCCTGTAAAGAAGCATTGGATTATGAAAAATTAAAAAGTACTTATTGCGCCGAGATGAACAGTCCTCGGAGAATGAATTTGGCAGCATTGCACTTTCAAAAGAAAGTAAATAACAGCGTTTACTTAAAGCTTTGATGCGCTTCCATATTTTTATTTCATATTCATCGAAGTTTTCGAGTTCCATTTTGGGTATCATTTGGAAAGACATCATGAAACAACTTTGTCCGTTCGTAGCAAAGCGATTTAAGCCAGTGAAAGGCATCAGATGAAAGCGGAACTTTAGTCCACGCCAAATTGCGATAAAGTAAGTGCCAGACCTGGTCGGCAACCTTAAGAACGATTTCATCGTTTCCCTTAGCTTATTTAATTAGCATCGGAATAAAAAGCATACAATAAAAAGTTTGATAAATGCGAGATCTCTTTGCCACGCCTCTGCCAGGTTTAATTTTTCCCGCACCTTGCAATATTCATGCGGCCTTCTTTCAACTGTTTAAGCTGCTCAGAACTTGTTGGAGGTTTTCTTGAAAAAATCAAAAACGATTTGGCTTTTAATTTCGTGGGTAGAAAAAGTTTGAAACCTTGTTAGAAATTCTGATCATGCAGCGAATCGGTTAATCCTTGCTTGCTCGACCACTAATGATTTTTTAATTATTTTTTGACAGATTAAATGATTGATGGGCGAAGGCGGTCCAGTGTGTGACGGGCCGGCTATTCGGCCGCGCCAACACAAAAACACAAGACGCAGTCCCATTGAGTCATACACTCACAGTCGTCACAACAGCTATCTACGTTGTTGTTGCTGAGCTCGATCAAACCTCTGGTAGCCCAGCAGTGCTGACCAGCTCAACGGCTATTTGAAAGTGCTTGAAGCCTTTTACATTAGTTTTTCGCTCCATTTCGACGGAGCAGATATGGCATGCACCTAGGAGCTTAACTATTACAAGTGAAGTCTGGAAAAGTTTGACAATGAATCCCAGCAGATACATCTCGTGTTTTGTCGTCCTGCTTCACATGTCGGTCCACAAGATTCTCTGCGACGAGACTGCGTTTGTGGAAATAATAATATATGAACATTCTGGAGGCGATTACACAACTCAGACATATAACCTAAAAGGGCAATTTTCCGTCGCTGGGGAAGCAACGAGCGCCGAGGGAGATATTGAACAGGTAACTTCAAATTATTTCTTGATTTTGATTCACTATATAAATCACACTCCACACCATTCAGTAAATGATACTAAATCATTTCAAAATCAACCTATTTTTCGAGCGAGCAGTTCATAAAGACGTTTTTATTACTTGAAGTAAACTCAGTGAAATAATGTTCTCAAGGAAACGCAGGTCGGAAACTTCGAAGCGATTTTGTTTTTGTGAGCGCGATCGTTTTAATAAGAGCATAGATCGCTTTCATTGAATGTCTTAACATTGAACGCTGTATGGAATTATCATATTATCCTCAAGTGCTTTGAGCTCACGTCACGAGATTCGCTCAACAACTCAATTTAGGACAATACCTTGATTTTAAGTGATGCAACGACTTCGAGAACTGCACGTAAATAAATCCTTTCTGGAAACTCATTGCCTCTCAACGAGCGGCAAACATGTGTCCCGTGTTTACTCGTTGCGCTGGGAATCTGTGGTTTGGCCTGATTTAAGCCAGTGGGCAAGGTTATGGGCCGCTACACATCCGTTTCTCGTAAAAAAAATCCCGAAGTTTAACGCCTAGGTTTTGATTTTAAAACACCAAATTAAGTAGCTAGTCTATTTCCGAATTAAGTGGTTGAAAACTCGCCTCGAACGTGACATCGCAACTTCAATCAATTAGGCATATACGTTCCTCTCAAGTGTTGTTCGTTTCCGATAAACATTTTCAAGCACTTCAATGGTTTTCCCTGCAGTCAATATCACTTTCGTAGCCTAACATTCGTTCTCGATATTCTCTTTAAGCAATGAGCCCAAAATTCTTCATCAAACATGCTAGGCTTTCTCAAAGTGGGGTCGAAGGGTCAGTTTTGTGTACTTGCTTCTTACAAATGTCGAAGAAACAATAATTTGCATGCCGGAAACACGATTGATGAATGTTGGCTGTGTGTTGCCGGGCCGAAGTCAAATCAATCCCGACAGGAAACAAGTTTGGCTAATACTTATTGAAGACAAATCTAGCGGACATACTGAAGCTTTATTGTGCCGAGTTCTTCTTTTCACTGACTAAAATTCCATTTGATGTTTGTGGCATTCCTTTTATCACTGCGCAGTAAATGATTTTGGCGAACCACGCTCAGTTTACAAGCAGCGTTAACTACTTGACATAACATTCGGGTCGCCGGATGTCGAGTGGTTTTACGGCATTATAAGTTCTTTTACTTGACAGATGGAGTACCAGTAAATTTATCCTGTTTCTTGAGACGAGACTGCTTGAAACGTTGACTACTCGAGTTGTTTACGAGGCTCTAGTTATGCTTTTCTTTAACTGAGTAAACGAAATGCGTATTCTGGCTTGTTTACTCACGGTCAGGAAAATTATTGTAATCGAAACACCGATTAAAGTTCACGAAAACGGACTATAATACAAGTATGTCACAGTGTCCACATTGAGTTTGCTGCTTTGGCGACCTCTCGTCATAATTACAATTGATTTTGCGCTTCGAGAAGCAACAACACACTAAATCAAAATAACGACCTAGAGCTTTGGTCATTTCGATAAAACATGTCGATTTTAATCGTTTTCTTTAACATAAAGAATAGAGTTTCGCGGCTTTCATTTGGCGGCGTATTGGGCTAATAGTAATACTGGTTTGTGTAATTACATTTCTTTACTTTACAGTTTCAAAGCTCCCACAATATTTATACTCCGAGGGTCTTGGCCTTTTTTACAATACATGTAATTACAATACAGGGCCCACGCACAAAGATTCGCTCCCCGAGGCTCTGGGTAATTAAAGGGAGCGAGTAGCTCTTGAATTAAAACATGAACAATAAAATCATTTAGCGTTTAGATTGCTTTTGTCGTGGCGGTGTTTTCACAGAGAAAGCGTGAAATTTCAAATAACTCTTTTGTTAGTTGTGTCTCAATTGCTTTTCGCGTTTGTCGGCCCTCGTACCGCAAGTAAAACTAGCTTTCTTGTATAGCTTTGTTCAACAACATGATACATTTCCAGCAAACTCTGACTGTTCAGCTGCAGAAACTATCTGTAGTTATCCACTCACTTCCATTGGCACACTAAAACATTAAGAAGCCCCTGGTGCGACTTGAATTGATAATAAATTATTTTCGCAATTTTATAAATTATTGTTGTTGGCCAATTTTAATTAAGAAAGATACCGCGCTGATGTAGTTTGCAAGACACCATATATACACCAACCCACCGACATGACAGTTCGAAATAAAGTGCACATTCTTGAAATAATTCATTTTGTCAGCAAGACGCAGTGTGCAGATTTTTTACTAATCTAAAAACCATAATTTGGTCTCTTTGTTAGCGAAGATCTGTTTATTTTTATTGTATTAAGTCGGCCTGCTCCCAATGGCTCGACCCGAAATTCAACCCTATTCCACCTAAAACATGTGCCGATAAATGCTCATTAAAAACAAGATTGTTAATCAATGTTTTACCGTTGTTAAGCCTGGAACATGGCCAAACGAACTCAAGAACGAACTCTCGAGTTAACAGCCCACGAAGAATAGGAAACAACCCTAACATCCTGAATTCCGATAAAACCGACCATGAATCTTATCATTTCTCATACCACGCTAAATGTAGACGCTTGAAATTTCATCAAGTTGCTAACGAGTTTTGCAGACCATATACATCGCATTCCTAAGCTATCACAATCCGGACAGTCACGGGATGCGAATAATTCTTTTTTCTCATTCTTGGACTTGATTTCATGTTTTCTGAAGTGGTTTGATTCATTTATCCAATAGGCTCTTGACCTTGCCTGATCTAGTGAACCGATAACAAACTTTCACGCTGCGACACACACATTTTGAAAGTAAAATTGAAATATATATAGCGTTATCACGGCCCGCCTTACGTTCTGTAATTATAACATCTAGAACGATTTCTAGATTTTCAAATATCTCGCATTTTAAGCTAAAAGCAATCACCTCTGTGTGTGAGCTTGTCAAATTGAACTGCCTCAGAGGCCAGTTACCAGGCAGAACATGCTGAGTTGATCTTTCAACATCGCCGAGATATTCCTCTTGGCAAACAACATGTGACATATCCTTAAAACATCGCCTCTGCTATTTAACAGCCGTTTAATCTAGATCACTGATAAATTGCGCTTAAATAAAAGATTCCGAGAAAAAAAATATACATATATAGCTAGAGGTGTTTGCAAATATTCAACTTGTTACAATGTGAAAAACTCTAAAATTTCCACTATGTAATAACTTTTCCACTGTGTAATACCTTTTTATTTTTTATTCTCAGTTTTAAAAATACTGTTATGACTTATCATAACTTCACTTGAGCCACTCAACTGAAAATTACAAAATTCAAAAATTTATATCCAGATTTTATATAGTAAAATATATACAAGTACAGGAAATGTTCTATAAGGCTATGTGCAAAATATCTCTTTTAAAATAGTTCTCCTTTTTTATATTTTTTAAAATCTAGTTTTAATTCAACCTAATAAATGTAAAAAGTTTTCGAAGAGCTAATCAACACAGTTCTAATATATTCTGAAGAATACTCTTTGAAAAATATGACACTCAAATTTCTCCATTTCCTTTCATATAAGACAGCATGAAAAAATCTGACAGACCTAGTTCATATGATTATTTCATTGTTACATCTTTCTTATGAAAAAATGCAATACAAAACTCCGTGTGTTCTAAGAATATTCACAACTTTGGCTTAACAAAGAAAAACTAAATAAGAATACTCAGCCTGGTTATGAAACTACTAAAATGAAATTTGTACTTTGAATATTATATTAAAGAATCACTCAGACTCTAATTCTATTATTTCCTTGAATAATGAATTTAGCCCTAGTTCAGACATCATACCTCACATGTGCCAAATCTAATGTTAATGAGCAAATTCTATTGTTATATATCATTTGCATTATACTCTGCATGTTTGAACTAAGCCTTAGTGTTGAAAGTTACTGACAAAATGCCAATCATTACTAATCAGGTACACCCCCTTGGGCTGTGCAACACATCTAGTGATGGAAAATGGAAGAAGTATGGCTGGGTGGGAATCGTCAAGTTGACTGTCCCAGATGAAGATAATCCACCATGTTTTACACTGTTTGAAAAGGTTAGCAAAAAGCAATAACATATATAGTAATTAGAGTAATAAGAATAACAATTTTTTTTCAAAAAATACCTGTTTTTCATAAGTCTTTATACAATAATAATAATAATAATAATAATAATAATAATAATAATAATAATAATAATAATAATAATAATGAGGAGATGTCT
>JAOCPT020544176.1:0-11280 GCA_026546935.2 Palythoa grandiflora | reverse complement strand
AGTAAAGTACTTCATTTATACGAAGTTACTACAGATTTGAAAACTTCTCTTCACGATACTTACTGCAATTACACGCAAGTTTTTTATAAGAACAACTTTATAAGAACAACGAGGCTCAAATTTGCCAACATTTAAGAACAATTTAAGAACAAGCTTTGGCTGAGGCTTGATAACTAGTACTAGGAAAGTCTTTGTGTTAGAAAATTGACTAAAACTTAGCGATACAAAATAAAACACAAAAAGATTCACTGTAAAGACTGCTCAACAAAAAATAAAGGTAGTTCGCCTCTACCTTCGGCCGTACAACACATGTGTGGCGCAAGGCGTTTTATTTTCCAATACCTTGTTTTGTTTTGCTTTTTCTTCAATAAAAACCGCTCACAGAAATAAGAACAAGTTAAGAATAAGAACAATGAGCCTCGGCAAAATTTTCTGGTTCTTATAAAAAAAAAAGCGTGTACTTGGGCGAGACTTTAAGTTCTATAAAGCGTTCGTCTTGAGAAATATTTAGTAAAATTTTGTTTAATTTTTTAGAGTACATAAACATGCTCATTTGCTACAGGCTAAAACAAGTGTTTGATTAACTACTTCTAGAAAAATCTTTTGTGCTTTGTGAAATTGCATGACTACATTAAAAAACCTTTCTCGATACAAAGTAAAAACACGTGCATGCAAATACTTCTATATTAAAGTCTTTTTTTGTATTTTCTCGAAAGTCTCATTTCTTTGAAATGATTAAATATTCACTTAAGACGTTTATACCTCAAACAACTTTTATTAGTTAAACCTTGAAAACAAAACATGTAAGTGTACACATAGTGTAATTTTCTGAAGTTTTTGTTGATTTTTTTGCATAAAGATTGAATAATGAAATGGTTTGTGTATAGAGACGTTTGATAACTTTGTCCATCTCTTCTTTAATAGCATAATAAGAATTAAAATAAGAAGAACTTTAAAAACTAACACGGAAGATTTAGCCAGCTGCCATCTTTAGTAGTCAAATGCTAATTACAAAAACAAAAAACCAAAATCCATAGAGGTTCTTGATTCCTGACGGAGATGGCCGTGTTAGCGCCAACATAGCTTCATTTTTTAGTCTCTATCTGTTGCTTATTATGACAAACTAGAAAAATATAAAATAATAATGAATGACTATATTTTTTCATTCGTTAATAATAGTTATTAAAAATATATATGAAATAATTGTATGAAAAATACTTATATTGTAAACTAGGCAACGCAAATAATATTTTGTGTTAGCATAGATGTCCAAAATATAAATCTAAAGTTACTGAATGGTACTGGATTGACCTTTCAGGTATGTGTTAGGTTGGTATAATACCGGAACAGTTTGTGATAAATAGATTATAATTAATGTGAGCTTTTCCAAGCATATTTTGTTGAGGCTACAACGGTTATCTGTAAACAATGACTTTAAACGACAAATTTTGATAACGTATACATACATATATTATAAAGACCTCTTAAAATGATAAATGGCAACCTTTTTAATATTCTTTTGTCTGTATGCAAATTAGCCTGACTAGCTTCGTTCTTAACTTAAAAAATCAAAAGAATATGTTACCCCAAACGAGGCGAGACAGGCGAATTTGAATGAAAACAAAAGAATATTAAATTTGCCTCCATTTATGAAAGAGGTCTATGTAGCAGTGGACATCCTTATAGTTTCTCTCTCTTGTCTTGCTTTCACTGTTCTTCTACTGCTAAGTTCTTTGTTTTCTCTTTTAAACAAAGTTTAGCTATAAACAAGCTCTCTTCAGACAGTGAATCATATTCAGACAACTTGGTACCAAAGGTAAAAATTAATATCCCACATGCACGAGGATGGCTACTCTTCTCAAGTACCACGTTGTCTGAAAACTCTCCATAAATGGTAATTGTATTTTCTTGTATTCAGACAAATTGGTACTCAAAGAAAAACTCACATCCCTCATGTACAAGGATGGCTATTACTCTCCTTTAGTTCCAAGTTGTCTGTATGCAATTTATCATCTGAAGAGGGCTTGCTTGCAAGTAGCCAAAAAGTGTTCTAGAAGAGAAGACATAGAACTGAGCAGTAGAAAAACAGAGGAGCAATACAAGACAAAAGATAATCAACTATAAAAGGATCATTTGATGATTCATTATCCTTTAAGTTGCACCAATTTAACTTTGTGAGATATTGATCCAGTTGCTTGGAATGGAGAAACCATAGACAAGCTTGCTTCGAAGTTTTCTCAGAACTCCTTTTGCGATATAGGTGCGCAGAGACCGTGCAAAGTTTTCATACTTCATATCCGGTTTGTGTCTCCGCTGACCCCACATGCGTGCAACAGCACCTGAATCGGTAAAGCGAAAGATGCCTTCCTCCCTGTCAACCCACTCCATCATAGAAGGATTTCTCTCGGGATTGTTAAGAAGCTCGGCAAGATACTGACACAGCCTCGGTTTTCTTGTTTTGTAGTACCTTTTTCTCTTTGGTTTTGCAGGGGAACGTTTAGACTTGGAAACCGGAACTGTCACATCATCATCAGATGATAAATTTTGGATAGTTTCATCCTCGGATGAATAGTGGCTCGACTCGGAAGACTCGCTTGCGTACGAGTTAAAGCGACGAAGCCTAGTTGGTAGCGTTTTTGGAGCGTTCTCCCTTACGGTGGACACCATTGGGGTGACAGGTATGGCTCTTTCTTTCGGATAAGGAATTGAGTGCGATGGATGAACTGAACTGGGTGGCTCAGGTGCGCTTGCTTCTTGGTATTTATCGAAGTCCACCTGCTCTGAAGAAGTGTTGACAAGCTTATCGAGAACAGTTAGAGTACTCGGCTCGGTCTGAAGCATCTGGGACAGCTCGTTTCTAAATGTTTGACCCTCTTGGGGCTGAACTGGAGACAAACTTACAATTTCCTCAATCAATGCATCTAGTTGATGGTCATTTGAATCTTTATTTGCGTTTACTCCCTCGACCAAGTTGTTGCTAGCAGGAAAATTGATATCCAAAGGTTTTAAATCGACGTACTTTTGCCACACGGCGGGTTTAAGGTCCTCTTCAAAGTCGCTGAGGTACTGCTGCCAGATGGAAGACTCTATGTTGGCATCCGTGTAGTCTAATTCCATTAGAAGTTTGTCGAATGATTGCTCTTCGGACATAAATGGATCTTGAAAGATAACCGACATTTTTCCTAAAGAATATTGAAAAATGACATGAGTTTAAATTTAAGTTAAGTCTAAGTTTAAACGAAGTTTCAGGATATTAATATGAAGTAAGGTGTCCTTTTTTTGCTCTTTGATCAATATTGATGGAAACATAATATTTTCCTTCTAGTAACATAAAGTTGCTTATAAAGTTTTTCCTCTGAAAAAACGAATCAAAATATTTCTTTCATAATGAATTTCAAGCTGCAAGCTTACACATCATTTATTAACTTATCAACCTATGGATATATTGAGCCTTTTTATTATATTGAACTGTCAGTTAAATCACTTTTTACGTGGACTTAATATTCAAAACAATCGCTTATCGTTTATGCAAATTAATGTACCCGGTCTCCAGCGTAATATCAATGGAGTCACGGATTTATTAACTGCTGTATACCCGCATTTTTCTTTTATCGGTATTTCTGAGACCTGGCTCCAGGACTTTTACCATGATGGAGAGATACCGGGGTACAGGTTTTTGCCCTGTTTCTAGTAGAGCCTAGAAGTGGTGTTGATCTCCGTAAATTTGGCCGAAAATTTTGAATTTCAATTTCAGACCCTTGTTGAAATTCTTATACCAGGCTGAAGCGATCCGTTGAACAAACAATCTTAAGCCGGGGACACGCAAGGCGATTTTATACGCAGATCGCAGCGAATTTGATTGCATGCGAATCGTGGCGTATTTAATCGCTCGTATCTGACTTGCTAGATATAGGCAATTTTGTACGTCAGTCGGTGTAATCAGCGAAGTTTGCTATCGCAGTGGGTGACATACTAAGTGAATTTCGTCAATTGTTGCAATCGGCGTATAAAATCGCCTAGTATGACCCCGCCTTAACGAACAAGCTTTCAAATTTAATTAAACAGCATTAAGAAATGTTTTATATGTTGTTTTCTGTTTTTCGTAATAATAGCTTTATTGATTCATCTAGCTTGTTTTGAACTATACGATGAATTTACAAATTACTTTAGGTGTACCTTCACCACAAAAATTACTTTAGCTCCTAAGAGTGTTTACTTTTGCGAGAAAACAAATATCCCTTAGGGTTAGCATTATATTAATCCAGTCTGCCCAAACGCAACCGGATGTATAATAGCTTCCTGGAGGCAAACTGCGCATGCCCAAGGTCAAGTGCGCCAAAATAAAGCCTGGAGTGAACCAAGAAGATTCTATCTTAACAATATAACAATAAGATTTTCATAATTGCTGCTATGCATATATCTTGTTTTTGTTCACGAGAAATGTTAGATGTTTATATAATTTTTTAAATATATAATTGACATCTGAACAGACACAAACTATATACGACCATCAAGTCACATTATGAGAGGGTCCGGATACCATAATCTCAGACTACCGGTGACCGAGACTCTAGATGTAAGTGGTCCTAAAGTTAAATTATTCATATAAAAAGAGTCATCTATATTAACTGTTTAGTCTTTTGTTACAGAAACTATTTACTTTTACTTTCAATACTTCAGAAAAGTCAGAGACAAAAAGAGTAAATATTTATTAAGGACTGGCATTGGATATATACAAAGCTGTATATCTTCTGTTTAATGTTAGTAAATTCGTGTATATTGTTTTTTTAAACTAATATTAATGGTTTGATTTATCTTAATCTTATTACTAAATACATCATGTTCTTAGTTTAAAGGAGCATCTTATGATTTGAGGTTGGTCTACAGCAGAATTCAAACTCCTTATTGATTCCATTAGCCAACCAAGATATTCAGTTAATAAACTGATGTAACCTTGTAATCACAAGCAAAGTTTCCCTAGCACTAGGGAAACACCCTAATCAGTATAGGCTGTTTTTGATAACTAGGGTTTAGAAATTAAGAAAAAAAAGGAAAGAACAGATTGAATGAAAGCCCTCAATATCAGTTATAGCAGGTCATCAAAAGATGGGTGAATAATATGATAAGTGATTAGGAGGTTGGAATGTGAAATTTATTATATACAAGTTACCGATAAGAAGAAAATGCATAATGAAAAGAGAGAAAAAGCAGATGATCAAAGACAACGATCCAAAACAACAAACAGGAATGGTACATCGGAAATATACTGAATAGTTTTTATAAGATTTTACTTTATAAGAATCACAAGGCTCAAATTCCACGAGAAATAGGAAATTTCTAAGATACATGCATAGGCTCTTTTTCATTGTTCATCGGATTCTAAAATGTTTCAGTACTGTACATTTTATTCTTTTTCTCGAAGTTAAGCCATTCTATTGTAAACATAAAATATTTGTCAAATAAACTCGCTATTGTCCTTAGCTTTTCCATATTCCCGTGGCCTGTATATCTTTAGAATACATGAGGCTGACTGTTAAAAATTATATTTTAAGAGACATTCGAGGCTAAAATCTCTGGTATCGCTAAGAATCATGAGGCTAAAAACAAGTTTTGTGATTCTTATGAAAAAAATATTCTGTGTATACGACTGAGTTCATTCTCTCGAGTGTTGTAAGTGGTTCAGTGTTCAATATTGAAATTAAGATCATCTCACTGATAGCGTATGCAAATTAAAATTCGCTCTTTCTTGACGGTCACGTAATGAACGAAAACTTGATGTCTCGTAGTTTTCAAATAACGCACTTTGGACTCTTCAAAAAACAGACGGCGGATTATATCCTTTGCTAATGAACAATTTATGAAGTGGTTTTTTTTTCAGCCACAACTGGTAGCACTGATAGCACGAAATTAATTGTTCAAGCATAAATTATGAAATGCAGTACTACAATTCGAAATAACTTTAATTCTAAAGTTTATGGAAATATAAAATCTGTGTTGCAAGAAGTGTGTACGAAATGTCTCGGTCACAGCATTTTTTAGCGTAATAAATACACTAGAAATTGTTCAGGTGTAAATATTGTCCTCGCTACGTCGTACTAGAGTTAAAATCAGGACGAAAAATCTGTCTGCGACTGCAAATTCTGGCTTTATTCGTGCTCCTGATCATATTGATTCACTGACAAGTTAATTCGCAATAACTCAGCCTTTCATATTTTAGTTTTGTGTCTAAAGTTTAGTATTAAATACTTCTGTTCGGCAAAAGCCATAGTGTTTCTGCAAAGAGCTTGCTCATCAAGTAAAAAGTTCGTGCAAGATAAGAAAACTTTTTTTGCATGTTAAATACCAGTTGGTCAAAACAGTGCTTGCAGCCTATCTTGAACAATTAAATGAATAAATGAATGAATAAATACTTCAACAAGTTAAGTCAAATAGATTTTTATAAATGATAGCATATGACTGAATTTAAACTTGTGTTTTGTAAACAACGAAATTTGGGAGTTTTTCAATCCCCTTTGTTAGAATTCGATAAAAACAGACAGTAATCTTTTAGCTCTCGTGCATCGTTGGTCAGGTGTCAAAAGATCAAATTAGGCCGCGAGCAATATAATTTAGTATATGTTTTTTTTTTTCAAAACTGCGCTAGAATTATGTAATTTGCAAATTCAGCTCACGTCTAATTATCCTGACTTTTAGTTTTAGTAATAAAAGGGTGAAATAATGTGCTCTATTATGAAACATTGCTACGAAAAAAGGTCTTAAATTCAAGATTTAGTTTGTAAATATCTTGAGCAATCTTGTTTCTTTTTTCACGTCCTCTCCCTGCATGCATGCATCAGTGCTCCATTATCATGGTAAGTACTTTTTCTTTATCCCTTCGCCCACTTCATTCATTCATTCGTCCATTCATTCATTCGCTTTTTAACAAAGTCAATATCGTTGTTTATCATTGGGTTTGCAGCGACTTTTGTTTTCATCATATCAAACAATTTTGGTCTCTCTAACAATCATCCAAACGTTTGGATAGCTTTACCATAGATGATCGCATTGCTCGTTGCTTAACGTAGCTCTCTTTTCTAGCTCTTTGGAAAGAATCATTATTTGGGCACGGCTTAGCATTAAGTGTGACCATTCATTAAACTTCTTTTGCAGTTGAAAGTTAAATATACAACTAAAATAACTGAAAAACGCAGTAGCCTTGAAGGTATGTAACAAATTCTATTTTTGTTCGCCAAGCAAAATTTCAATATGAAGTTTGACTTTCTCTCGATGCGCACACAGATTTCACGGGCACTTTTTCAGCCACGGTTGTTCGTATCCCAAATAAAAGTTTATTTATCGTAAGAGCAGGAGTGGCTCTTTAAAGTTTATATTTAAATAAAGAAACTGAAAGTTTACCTTATTGTTGGAACTTTCGCGTACCTGCAAAATAAACCAATTACACAGCTATTTGTCTGCCACACCTCGATCTGTTTTCGTGCCAACTTTGATATTTCTTGAAGTTGCGAGCTGTCTTCAAATCAATCCAGCGAGTTCCGAGTCTCAGCTGAACTGAGTGTTTAGGCATCATTCAACGATGTTAGGTTTTAAGCAATTTTTACGGCCTTTTGCCTTGCTCACTCACCCATAAATATGAAATTATGACGTAGAGGAAATGGAACCGAAAGACAGAAGTAAATTATGAGAGACAAAAGTTCAACAGGAATTAGAAATCACGTTTTTTAGTGTTAGTCACAAAGTTCGTTCTCTATGACAGGAAGACTGCAAAGTTTTTGTTTCTTCGTTACTTCAAAACTAACAGATACAGAGCGTTGAAAACTAATTGGATGAAATGTTATTTCGATAACTGACGAACTTAACACGAGTTGAAATAACTGATACGCGCTTGATTAACTTAAATAGTATATCAATTTTAGATGGGGTTACGTGAAGAAAGTGTATTTTGTTTTTTATTTTCTTGGTGCCCAATAGTTTATGTAAAAACAACTTCATAACTAACAAACATAGTGATAACATTTTTGATGAAAACTTTTTTTTTGATAACTGATAATACCACCAAGAGTCCAAAGATTTGATGCACGCTTGATTGAGTTAAAAAGTATGATAATTTAAAATGAGATCAAGAAGCGTGTTTTTTTTTTTAAATTTTCTCGATCATAATTATGCTTGACCGACAATTGTTTGGAGCGGAGTTGCTGAGTCACGCCGTGTTTACGGGACTTAAAATGTCATTTGCTATAATGTTAAAGTTCCGAGAGGTTTTTGGTGACAAAGTATCAATTCAAAATTTGTAAATTGCGTAGTTATTTCTTTTACAATTCTAATATCTTTACGTTGTTATGCTGTTTATCTGAATATACTTTGATTATTATGCATGCAATGACGTTAGATGTAACGGTCTTTTGACACGCCCACTACCAACAACACTCATTTTTACGTAATCGCTGCCGGTTTTCAGGCAAAATATCTACAAACAAACAATGATTTGAGAACTCATATTAACAACAATTCTGTTGTCTTGATAAATTTTGGCTGCTTGTGCATTAGAGTTGTACAAATTTTCTAGAATATAATTGCTTTAAAATTCCTTGGAAACCATTAGTTTCAATGGAAGATAAAGACCTGAACAAAAACCGAACCCTTTCTTTGCTTTCTTCTGCTAATTCTGCTAATACCGACCGTCTTTTAGCTTGGTATCAATCGCACAAAAATTAAACCTTTTGTTTTCCTGAAGGCAAAACAACCTATAGATTTATAAAATTCTTTTGGTGCATGGTTCAACATTTACTGAATCATATTAAAACAGCAACTTCTCTGAAAGCCAAAAAGTAAAAATAAAGATGTTACACACGAGGTGATTTTTGTACAATGTGTCTCGCAGCGCCATTGCGAAACGAATTAAACGAGCCATTGCAAGCGATGTTGAACTGAAATCATTGCAAAAGGTAGAATTAGGTTTTACTTTCGCCAACAATCACAACGAATTTAGCCATTTTCACGGGAGTTATAACGCTTCAATGGCTCATGCAACTTGACGTCTACCGGACAAGAGTCAAGACAATCAAAATCAAATCAAAACATTGCATCGTGCCAAACATTACCTTTAAAGTTCAATAAATGAATATCAAATCAATGATTATGTAAAATAGTTTACAGGTTACGTTTGAATTATTCCTATTTTATAGCTCAGGAACTAGACTGTCTACACTTCATAGCAGAAAATTGAACAATTAGAAAAATAATCTTTCTCCTTGACACTGATTGCTTTTTTAAACTTCAGTGCATTACTCTATCGCTGTGTTAAAACTTTCAGTTAATTGAGGGAGATGAAGAATTGCTCGATTTTGAACGCTTGTTAACCTTTCGTGATGTTTTTTGTGCTGATTTTGAAACACAAAGATAATATGAAATACACGTGCTTTTCTCGAGCTCCTTCTATGTTTGAGAAGTCTCTGACCAAACGGGTAAAACGGGCTGGCTCGCTCACAAGGATATCGGCAAAAAGAACTGGACATTTTCCTCTATAAACAAACCAGACGAGGTGATTTTTACCCTCATATAAACGGTACTTAATTATACGATTAAAATTAGTAGCGATAAAGTCAGTGTGAGGTGTTTGTTGTTTACACACGCCTACTGAGTTTAAGTAGTTAAACTTGAATGATGGCTGATTTAAACTGGCGAGATCAGCTAAATAAACTATGAAATTTCGCAGTCAGTTGTTTCGCTTTATATGTAAAAGATACATTGACATGCACTGATGTTTTTATAAAAAAACAGTGCTTAAACTTTCAAAGAGTAAAGGAACTTCTGGGACTCAAACTTTCAACCACAATTACTATGAAGTCAATCTTAAATCATGAAAATCAAGTGAGCGGCACTTCAGGATATTGAATCCTGCAGTGTTACATGATTGGCTTTTCTGTTTGAAATTCGCTCACGCTTTTTTCTCATGCATATTATAATTACAGCATTTTGGAATTGTCTAAAACTATTGTTTTTAAAGGTGACAAGCTTAGTTCTGAGTCACCTACTCCCTCCGCGCCGTAGTAAAATTGGCTGAAACTGCTATAAGAAACTTTGAACACAAAAGTTCTTCAAAAGCTAAGAAACTTTCATTTATATATACAACTTGAAAGCCTGAGCTTAGCTTCTTATAAAAAATGAGCTTAGTGGAATTGTTAGCCTATGAATCGCCCACGGAAATAAACTCCACGAAATAAACCTCGTTTTCTATACACAATGAGAAAATTTAGCACTGCCTAAAATCGAAGCTCTTGCCTACTTTGGTATGAGCACGGACAGACGAACAGACGGACAGAAACGTTGAAAATTCAAAATGAGCTCGATGGGTTTACTATTTCATGGTGCTTCGCGGGAACTCTGCTAAAGCATGATAATAAAAACATTTAGTACCAATAGCCTCAAAAGTCTTTTGTCCTGATCTTAATTGTTCTCCTTGGCATTTGTAGTACAAGTTTCGACGGTTGGAGTGGCTTCCAGAGGTAAGTGAAATACGGCAGAGTTTTTTTACTATCTTAACTTCACATACCCTCGTTTATATACCCTAGAATATTTCGTGTTTTTTCTTGTCAACTGATAAATTTCCAGTTTTGGACAACAAAATATTTCCGAGTTTCGGCCGTATAAAGCGATTTAGCGATGAATTGGTGAAAACAAATATGGCGGCTAATTCTTCCACATATTTGCGAATATATGACACGATAAACATTTGACTAAAATTCCAAATTTAACTTCATTTCGGACGGCAAACTGCGGTTTGTAGTTTGCAACTCTCTCTCTTATCTAAAAGTTAGACACTTATCGACATTTTTAAACAATAATGAGAATCCCAAAAGAACAAAAGATTAGTCATCGCTCTTTGATGTGCGAGGTGGCCACATAGACTTCATTGCAAGTGACCAAATCCGTTACGAAACTACCGAGACAAAAAGCTTCCTCTAACTAAGGACCACGTGTGATTTTCGGAAGGAAGCCGACAATTTTACAGAAACCTTAAAAAATACAGGAAGTTTTTTTTTCAAGGTACAGCGCAAAACAAGAAATTTCAAGAACAAAGAGTCTTATACGCTCAGATTCCTATCTTAGAAAAAAAAATGGTTTTAGGATTGACAAAGAAATTGACTGACTTATACTGAAAGTACATTGTATAGAAGCAAAACTTAGGTCTGCAAATGTCGGATCTTTTACAGACCTAAGGGAAGCCTCACATATCGATTTTGCCCACAAGAAACGTCAACTTTACGTTTGGGGGTGGGGTGG
>JAOCPT020544142.1:0-11281 GCA_026546935.2 Palythoa grandiflora | reverse complement strand
TTGCATATATTTTTACTTGTCAAAGGTTGTAGGTTGACAACCGAAAGCTTGTGTTTTTAAATTTTAAACTAGAGAACTTTTTATCTACATCATACTTGTTTTAAAGTTTGACTGTTGCTTAGTGGCTCTTCTTTTTGCTGTTTAGGTTGGGTTAATATCCCAGGGAAGTTGAAACAGATTGATACTGGCTACTCACGTGCAGTATGGGGAGTAAATCGCCTCGGACAGATTTGGAAGCTGAAACGAAATAGAAAAAATTGGTATAATGTCAAGGGCAGGTTGATTCACGTCTCTCCTGGAGAAGGCGGCGTCTGGGGAATCAGCAAGGGTTATAAACTATGGTATCGTACAGGTACGGTGACTTCTCATGTTTAGACTTCGAATCGAACTGATAAAATTTGTCCTTCCTGTGACACTTGAGAATTGAATACAGGGTTGCCACGGACCTTGAAAATCCTGGAAAGTCCTGGAATTGGCATGGGAGAAAAAAATTCCAGGCCCTGAAAAGTCCTTGAATTTGGGTCGTGGTCCTTAAAAATCCTGGAATGGGCAAAAAGTTTATTTCTTAATTTCCAAAAATGAAAATAAATTAGCTGTTTGTTGAGATATCGTTGATGTGGCAACGTCCTAAAACAAAAAGAGTGACTCCGGGAGGCTTGATTTTTGTCCAGAAACATATCTTTGAAAGCTTGATAATATAATATGTGTATTGATAAAAATATGTAAATCATTATAGTTTTATTTGATAGAGAAGGCCCTGGATTTGCTTGAAAATATCCAGGAAAGTCCTGGAAAAGTCCTTGAATTTCATATCCAGCAAATATGGCAACCCTGTGCATAAGATTTCGACTTAGTTTTAAGAGCGTATCCCCCAAAAAACTATGCAAAACCATGCAGAGGGTTACAAACTTCAAATCTCCAATTTGGATGAACTTTGGCTCCATTATCAGATAGTCGGGATTCACCAGTTGCCTGACCACCCCAAATTGACAGTTAATTTTTGTTTGAAATACCGTGATTTTGTTGACCAAAGTATGAGCAAAATATCTGATATTCAATGAGGTGCATTGGCATTAGAATTAGTAAAGAGTGACCAGATCAAAATATCAAAAAATTGCTATGCAATATTTGGGTTCTAGAAAGATGGATTTCATAAGGCATTTGACCTTTGATTTATTTTAACTCAGCTCAGTTTTACATGTATGACATAAAGGTTAAGTTTACGTAACCATAAAGACACAGTACAACTAATGAAAAAAAGAAAAAAAAACAATAGATAAGAGAACGAGTTGGGATCATTTAAATAGCAAAGACTAATCTAGTGAATTAGAGATTTCGCTAAAATGGCTTCTTTCAGTCACCATTTTTAGGCCATTCCACACTGTTTTAAATAGTAATGTTGATAATATTTAACCGAATGCCTGGGAACAGATTGGCGGGCTGACTTCTGTGGTTGGACCATCTGTATATTGTGACAGAAGCTTTGAAAAGAAATTTTAAAATTTTTATCGCCTGTTGAATGGTTTTCGCGTGGACGCGTTCGGTTAGTTGTTACTGACATAATGTTGGACACCTATAATTGATGTTATCAACTGCCGCTAACAATTTCTGTCTAAAAACAACTGAATGCCATTCATCCTAAGCTAAATCCATTTACGAGCCTAAGAGGCCTATTTAACTGACATCTGGAGGATGGAAAGCTGAGTCAACTTTGGCGTAAAAGAAGGTCACATAAATGTTCAACACTCGGCTGAGCTTGGGGTTGAGCCCGGGACCTTGTGGTTAGAAGGCAGAGATCTTACCACTGCGTCTACCACGCTGCCGTCTCCTTTACCCTATCATCTTCGTATTGATTCCAATGATAACTCGTCAGTAACGAGTCAGGATGGTCGAATAGTAACGCTGGTGCCTCGTACCTCTTCGGACTCGGGCCAACCGAATCCTGGGCTCGTATTTGGGTTGAGATTTGTTGATCTCAATCTGACTTCAAGTGTTTTTCTCCAGTTTTCCTCCTGCATTAAATCTAGCTTCCCTGCTCCGAGGTTATCCTTTCACGAGCCTAAGTGGCACATTGGAGCCGGTGCTTATCTCCGATTTCTGTAGTGTTAAGCGGATTAGAGTCATTGACTCATCCTGGACGGGACACTAATCCATCGCAGGTTAGCCCCCAGCAGAAGCTGGTACTCACTTTACCGACCTCGGGAGGATGGAAAGCTGAGTCAACTTTTGCGGAAAAGGTCACATAAATGTTCAACACTCGGCTGAGCCGGGGTTTGAACTCGGGATCTTGTGGTTAGAAGGCAGAGATCTTACCACTGCGCCTACTACTCCGCCGTCTCCTCCTCCGTCAGGATGGCCGAGCTGTAACGCTGGTGTCCCCTACCTCTTCGATCTCGGGCTTACCGAACGAATCCTGGGCTCGTACTTAGGCTGAGATTTGTCGATCTCAATCTGACTCCGAGGGTTTTTCTCTTGGTACTCCAGTTTTCCTCCCTCACTAAACGATTCCCAGCTGGTTACGTCTAATTGTGGCGTTCTGCTCCGGGGTTATACATGGATCATATTCTGGGGTTGAACGCTTAAACAGCAGTGGTCTGACTTCGTTATGCCCGCCCTTTGCAGCGAGTCTCTGGCTGCGAGAAAGGATGATCGGCAAAACAAGTTATCAAAGAAGTATATTCGAATAGTAATAATTTGCTCTTATGTATTTCTTATAGGTTCTTTGCGCAATAGAGTTGGTAAGAGATGGCTTCGAATCAGAGGCAAACTGATGCAGATTGATTCTGGCCCGTTTGGTCTCGTGTGGGGTGTCAGCAAATATCACAAGGTCTATTGCCGTACAGGAATTACCTGGAGGAGACCTCAAGGAACTGGTTGGCGTCGTGTTCCAGGGCGGCTTAAATATGTATCCGTTGGTCAGTTTGGCCCATGGGGTGTAAACAGATACAACCATATTTATTTCCGTCGTGGTGTGACGAAGAAAAACCCAGCAGGTGACTGATACTAAAGCTTAACTCTTTGTTAGAGTTTGTACAATACAGTGATAAAATAAAAAGCGGAAAATTAGCCCCCTAAAATAAGTTCCCCAGAAAAATTACCCGTATCTCCACTGCCGAAAATAATCCCTTCCCGGAAAATAAATTCCTCCCCGGAAAAAGCAAAGCTCGAAATTGGAATCGAACGTACAACTGAGCTATGGGATGTCAAATGAATGTGCGATACAGTCCGTGTGTCATAAGCCACTTTAATGACCTTGCTCGCCATATGAGTTCCCATAACTCAGTGGTAGAGCGTCCGATTACTAAGGTCAAGGATTCGATTCCCATCCGGTTTTTTCCGAATTCTGTCTTCGCGTAATTTCATATTTGTTATTTAAATATAAAAAAAAGCGAATTAAAATCGAAAATCTAAGAAGTCCGCCATGTTTGCGTGCATAATGGTAAACTGGTAGATTCTTTGACACTAGTTGGTGAGTCTAAACTCTTGGAAAATCCTTTAAAGTCCTGAAATTTGAAAACCCTAACGCCACTTCCATCCAAATATAAAACCCCCCCAATTAAGCCCACCCCGATCAGAATCCCTTATAAACGTGTTTGCAAGCTGTAAGCCCACATTGGCTTGGGATTTTACAGTATTCCAACATCTACTTGTTATCTTGTTTCTTGATGTTTACATTTTAAGACATTTTGTCCTGGAAATTTATTTTATTGGCCTTCAAACGAAACCTGTTTTAGAAAGATGTTAAATTGCGAGAATCATTTACCTGTTTCGATTGAGGTTATTGATTGTTAATAAGAATTTTATTTATCCTTGTTTAATATTTTAAGCTAAAAGTTTTTGAATTTTCTTTTAAATTACTAAAACGTTTTCGACCATGTGTCCATCTTCAGTGGTGCTGGAATTAGCATACATTTTAAGTAATTCCCGAGGGGAAGAGATTTGCGGTAAATGAATGTACTTGTTTTTTTAAGGTTTTCTCGTGCAATGAACAAGCCCTCTATAATTTTCCTTCTGAAGGTGTTAGTTTCATTGAAAATAATAACCCATTTATATTTGTGCTTTGGATTCTTGTCAATGTGTCGAGCTAGTTCGGAGTTTAATGTTTAGTGTTTTGATGTTCGCTGTTCCGCACAGTGAAATTTCGTTGATGTTTCCTTCAATAAGTTACTACTGGTTTGTATTTCAGGAACGAGGTGGCGTTTAATCCCAGGAAGGCTCAAACAGATCGAGGCTGGACCAATGGGTGTCGTCTGGGGTGTCAATAAAGCTGGAAATATCTTCTACAGAGCTGGAGTGAGTCGGCGCCGACCAACTGGCTCTCGATGGATTCGTATCGAAGGTCGTTTGGCTTTCGTTTCTCCAGGATGTGTTGGTGTTTATGGTGTTAGTATGAATCGTAAGATATGGCGCTACACAGGTAAGTGAAGTTTATACGAACGGCGTTGCAGGCAATCTTAGCAGGGTTCGCGTTTCTCCTTAAACTTCTTGAAAACTCATTAAATTGACCAATGAATACACTCGTCCGAAAAAATTGGCATATACCCCGAGCAGGAAACCAACCCATGAAGTCTCCCTGTATTCTAGTCAGGAGTGCTAACCACTACACTATCCGGGACCATGCTGGCAGTTTCACGATTAGTTGAGTTGGTTAATGTATGAGAATTCCCGGGGCCCAATTTTTCTGAAGTGCAAGTGCGGTCAATTACTACTGTAGTGTGTTTCACCTCATATAAGGCTCAGATCAACTGAATAATATCAAACTGAGGATATATGAAACAACAGCACGGCTCGGCCCAAGCCTATATACAAACATATATCAATGTCTGTCGCTCAGCAATATGAAATAAGAATAAACAATTGTCAGAAAAAAAATTGTATATGCCTCGAGCAGGAATCGAACCTCCGTCTCCCGGTATTCTAGTCAGGAGTGCTAAAAACTACACTATCAGGGACCATCACGCTGGCAACGTAGCAGTTTCATGATTAATTGAGTTGGGTAGCACGTGAGGATTCCTGGGTCCAATTTATTCATTCGAGTGAAATGCGAGTGCGGCCCAATACTGCTTAAGTGTGTATCACCTCGTATAATGCTCAGATCACATACTCAGCAACAAGCCCACGTTTTTACTGCCGTGATCACGACATGTAATATTTAATATGCTTTTCAATGTGCTAATGATATCGCAATCGTGACCGCTGCACGCCTCAATTGTTACTTTACTGCAGTTTAAGTTCGTATCCATTCCAAACATTAGTTGTTGTTTGCTCTATCTTGCTATGCTTAGTAAGAATTGGGTTTTTTTTAGGAGACATCTATGAGAAAATGCATATTTCTAAAGAAAAATTAATCGAAATCGCTGAACATTTTTGTTGCAGGCTATCTGGCTATGCGCCATAAGAAATGATTTTTTAGGAGACATCTCTGAGAAAATGCATATTTCTGAAGAAAATTTAATCGAAATCGCTAAACATTTTTTGTTGCAGGCAGAAAAGGTCAAAGGCTACTCGTTTGCCGCGGTGTAGGTAAGTTTGTTTCCTTTTTCGATAATCGCTTTGTGCGGTAGTAACAAGTATTTTCAGTTGAGCCGCAAATTGTTTCAGATTTAGGTGAATCTTTGTTTACATTCCTTGCTTCATTAGCATACTTGCTTCTCTTTCTAACTGAGGTACAAATTGAGAAGTACTGAATATTAAAAGAGCTTTACAAAATAAGGCTAACGAAACTCTTGCAGTTTTAAATATATTGAAATTTAAAGAATATAAGAACTCATTAACGGTTTTGCCACCCAGTTGTTTTGCGTTTTTTCGGACACTGATATCTTCTTTCAAATTGCTTGTACAGAACCAAATTTTGGACGCTAACCACAATTTATTTACCTTTCTAAAGTTTTAAACTCAATTCCTTTTCATTCTGTTTTTTTGTTTACCTAAAGTTGTATGCTAATGAAGCAGGGTGTAAACAATGATGTCAGAAAAGATTCACCTATTTACAGTTGTTCTTAATAGCACAGTTTCATATGAGGCAGTTTTTGTGACAGTTAAACTCCCGCATAATACCATCGTGTTAGATATCAACATAAAGAAACTCGTTGAGGCTTAGTAAATTAATACTCAGAATGAGAAGTCCATGTTAAATATGCCTCCCCTCTCCAATAAGCTCTTTCTCTAATAACCAACCAAATTAAGAACCCTCAGGGGGCTTACTAGAGCATTTTCGGTAAGTAAAATACATTTTACTCATTTAATCTATATGTAAGTTTAATTTACTTACTAGCTTGTACCTTAGGGACCCCCCCCCCCATCCCCTCATAGAAACGTCAATATTATTTATCGAATTTTTGTGCTCTGAAAAACGTTGTAAAAGTCTTTAAGGTTAACAGAGAATACTTTTTATGACTTTATTTAAAAGGTCTTCGATTAGGCTTTTTTTATATATCTGAGCTGCGCTATACGCTGCTATCAAGATCGTAAGTAAACACAAAGTAGTCTGTGCACAAAATCTCATGACTGATCCCAGACTACTATATATATAAACAACATAACGAATTGACCAACACAAGGAAATGACCAATGAAATTAAAGTAGAAATATATCCCTTTCTAAAATGTTTCTGAATATCCAAATTTTTTTAACAAAAATATCGAATTTTCCCACGACACGTCACAGAGAAACGTCACAGCCGACAACCTCCACCCCCACCCCACACCCCCACCCACCCCCAAACGTAAAATTGGCCTTTCTTGTGGGCAAACTCGATATGTGAGGCTTCCCTTAGACATTAGTTTGCTTGATCTGCGTTAAGTTTTTATTTGCCCGAATTGTACCGGGTTTTTCTAGTTTAACGCGACATTCAGCGAAATGTTCTCATCACTGTTTTGCCAATGTTTCAGGTATTCACCGCCCAACAGGCCAAAAAGGTAATGTTTATTGCACATCTGAGTAGTATTAAAAGGAAAACAAATTCTGTTAACAAGCATTATGTTCTGAGCCTCAAACGGAAAAGGAACCCATAGCCATCTGATTACCGGTCAGATTTTTTTGGAGTTTTTTTATTGCCTTTATACACAGATAGATACAGGTTGAGATTTATATTGTAGAGAATTGATTACAGTTCACAGATTACAATAGCTAGCACCAAACTACAATGTTTCTTTACATATTAGTATATTTGTGTATGCGTTGTGTGTTTGAGGTCTAAGGATTATTACATATCGTGGACCATGTTCGTTTGTTCATAGTTTGTTTTCTTCATAATTGAGTTTGTTTATATGGTCCCTAACTATGAACCACTTGTCACTTCAGGGAAGATAATGACCAACAAAGGGAAGTACTGCGTGTTCCCGTTCAAGTACCGAGGAAAGCTGTATCGGTCCTGTATCAAAGTGAATTCGCGCAGACTATGGTGTTCGCTTACTTCAAATTATGATAAGCATAAGAAATGGGGGTATTGTTTGAACAAAGGTGTGTTTAGTGATAATGACAACAATAATGATAATTATGATAACAGTGATGGTGATGATGATGATGATGATGATGATGATGATGATGGTGGTGATGATGATAACATGATAATGATGAAAACAATGAAAACGATGATGATAATGATGGTGGTGATGATGATGTTAAGCGAGGCTCATTTATTCGTTTTAGAAAACGAAAGCAGAGAAAAATGTTTTTCTTGAGTTGTGTGTTGTCATCTCGAGATTGATATTCAGTTTTAGAAAATGGAACTGTAGCCAATCAGAGCGCACGTTATTTCGGGTTTATTTACTAATGAATTTTAACAATATAAATAGAAGTCAAGTAATGTAGATAAACAAATTATCATCGCCGTAGGAATTTGTAAAAGCTGACATCACCAGATGCTCTGACGAAGGGCTAACGCTCGAAACGTCAGCTTTTACAAATTCCTACGGCGATGATAATATGTTTATCTACATTACTTGAAGTTTGTATCTACTCGCCGAAGCATTGAATAGTTCTTTTAAAAACTATTTACTGAAAATAAATAAAAGTCGCTTTTTAAGCACTTGTGGACACTGCAATTTATAGTTTAGAAAATTTATAGGTAAGAAAACCTTGTGAATCTAGTTTAGAACGTTTTTTATACTCACATCACTTATTTACGTGGGGAATTGGGAAGTTTATCGGCTGACAGTTGATTGATTCCGAACGATGTTCCGACGTTCTGTGGGCTACCTGTCTTGTTTGGTGACTTGCCTAGGCTTTCACTTACCTGGACGATGACATAGTGGCTACCGTCTATCGACGCTGTAGCCACAAAAATCATAAATTAATTCAAAAGCTGAAATACCATGCTGGACATCGAAGTATGCTGCCTTGATCATAAAGTTTACTATCTTTCTATAATAAAAAGGATGATATATCGACTCTCCTGGTTGCATTTTCAATCGATGACAGATGAGTCAAACGATATAGAATAGATTATTAGCTAAGACTTGACGTACATTTTTAGCGCAGTGATAAGATGTCTGCCTTCAAACCACAAGGTCTCGGGTTCAAATTCCGTCTCGGCCGAGTGTTGAGCATTTGTGTGACTTTCTTTACCGCCAAAGTTGACTCAGCTTTCCATCCTCCCGAGGTCGGTAAGATGAGTACCAGCTTCTGCTGGGGGCTTACCTGGGATGGATTGGTGTCCCGTCCAGGGGTATTCCATGACACTCATTTGCTAACGCTACAGAAACCAGAGATAATCACCGGCTCTAAAGGGCCACTTGGAATCGTAAAAGGATTTTGAAACTAAAAAAACCGTAATTTTTGTTTTTCAGGTGTGTGGTCTGCTGTTCCTGGAAAACTAAGACAGGTAGACACTGGCTACTCACGTGCAGTCTGGGGAGTGAATTCAGCCGGGAATATTTACAAGCTGAAGCGTAACAAACGAAGCTGGAGACGCATTGGCGGACGTTTGTATCACGTGTCTGTTGGAGAGGGCGGAGCGTGGGGTGTAACCAAATCACGGAGCATTTATTATCGTTTGGGTTGGTGTTTTAATCACTTCATATTACACATTTGTAAATTATCTATGGGTCATGAGCTTAATTTTTACACTTTGCACAGGGTTCTCACTGCTCCTGGAATTCCTAAAAAATACGTTGAATTTTAGAAATTTTCTTCAGGATCCTGTAAAATTCCTGGAAATTATTTCTAACTACAACAATTCCTGGAAATATTAAATTTCTCAAAGTTTGGCCAAATCGGAAACAAAACGTAGCCTTTAAATCGTTAAGTTCGTAATTGAAAGCAAAGTTGTTAGAGCGGACTGGTTTGAAAACGTAGGAATTAAACTGCGTTCACCATAGAACAATCTACCGGTTAGGAAAGTTGAGGAATTTCTTTGTTATATGTTTTTGTTCTCCTTTTCCCTATTGAAATATGGCCTTGACAGACTACAACAGGCTTTGAGATATAAATGAGCAAATGGCCAATAGAAGCATCACACTTAGAACAAAAGATCGTGACCGTGCACCTAACATGAGACAAAGCAGCACTGTAATCTTCATTGTAGTTGGCTAAGTTTTCAATTACGAACGTAACGATTTAAAGGCAAGGATTTGCTTCTGATTTGGCCAAACTGTGACAAATTTAAGATTTCCTGGAATTTTTGTAGTTAGAAATAAAAGTGGAGGATCCCTTTGAATAAAAAATTCAGCATTGCTAATCGCCGTCCTTGCAGTCAAGGACTGACCTACGAGGACGCAGCTCAACGAAGTCGGACCGCAAGCATTTTAAAGGCACACGCATCACACACAAATAAGGGTTACAGACACACGACACAGTTATACCCGCTTTACGGCCCAGCTACGACCTCGGCCACAGTCAGATGGAATAAGCTGCGAGTCGTTTTTTCAGAGGGAGTAAAACCAGAGTGCCCGTAGAAAAACCCTCGGAGTCAGATTGAAAAAAATCTCGGATCACACGTGGTGCCGGTGAGTCAATCCCGGGTCGTAGAGGTAATAAGGCACGAGTGATGACATCTACGCCAATCTAACTTCACTGGCTCCACTAAATAGTGGCATTAAATCTCCTGCTCTTAGATTAGCTGTTCAATACACTGGTTTGAATTTGCTAATGTTCTTGCTGGCGAGAGAAACAAACAACAACAACAACTTTTATTTTGCATTTCCTTCTGTTATGTACATTTGCATTATGGAATACTTAGCACTATAATTAATTTTTTGTCAGTTAAAATCTTAGTTAATCTTAGTTAAGAAGGTAATTAAAATATAGTTTTGTAGCGAAGGAGATGCCCAGGGCCTAAATAAACCGTAAGGTTTTCTAGTTAGACGCCACGGGCTTATAACGTTTTTAGGTGATTATTGTAGCCCTCACTCACAAACAAACACATTGAAAAACAACCTTAAGGGAAAAAAATAACAATAAAAAAATACATTACAGAGAGATCAGGTGTGGAGAAATATATGTTTTTTTTAAAATTTTAAATTTAGCGACTTTTTTTTACCTCAAGCCGGATTCAAATTGTTTTTGAAGCAGATACTCTTTGACGTGTTTTTTAAATGAGAAAAAAGTTTGTTTCCGAGAATCTCATTCAGATTAACAAAAGTGGAAATTTAAAAGTGTTTTTTGTTGTAGGGTCTCTAAGCGCTAGGGCGGGTAGCCGTTGGTACCGAGTTAGTGGCAGCTTGATGCAAATTGACTCAGGCCCGTTTGGAATCGTATGGGGAGTCAGCAAGTATCACCGTGTTTACTGCCGAGTGGGTATCACTGCACGTGACCCAAGAGGACGAAAGTGGCGTCGTGTATCGGGATCATTAAAATACACCTCCTGTGGTCAGTTTGGCTGTTGGGGAGTGAATCGACGTCAGCAGATATGGTTCCGATATGGAGTTTCTCGTCGTACGCCTCAAGGTAAGAGCAGTAGGAAGAGCAGGCATAGCTTATCTTTTCCACCGTCTCCTTCGACTAATCTCTTCTGATCCGTATTGCTTTAGTTTTTAATGCCTAAAAAACTGGACTACTAACAAAATGAGAGGATAGGTTAAGGGGAGAGGGTAAAAGAGACGTGCAAGTATGGCACAGATACGCAGTTTTTTTTTGACTATTTAAAGTTAACAGACCGACGTGGATGATTAAACTGTTTGTTCTCGTCAACTGATAAGTTTCTAGCATTTGACAACAAAGATTTTCGATTTTCAATCATTTAACCCTGGAAGGCATGAGGGTGGCTCTCTTTATCATTTACATTTAATATTTATTGGTATTCTTCTTACCTTTTCCCCAATGCATTTCTTAGGATTTAATG
>JAOCPT020544087.1:0-11281 GCA_026546935.2 Palythoa grandiflora | reverse complement strand
GTCACCGAAGTCACGCCATACATACCCCAGCAACTTTCGTAAATAGCTGCTAAGTTTAGGTCTTTTCCTTGTAAACTCATAGTTTAATGCATTTATCAATCACCCGATTAAAAATTTACAGCCGAGTGAGTGAGTTAGTGAATCACTTCACTCCATTTACTTCATCGATGACTGATGTCATCCATGAGGTAAATATAATGAAGCTTAAAGATTCAAAATATATATTTTACCAGTGTCTTCACATCTGAGTAGTTAAGATGGCAACTGTTTGTTTCTATGGGCGATCCAGTTGTTTTTAATATTGCGTCTTGATGTGGCAAATAATTTAGCTATGTTGAGGTTACCTCCGGCAAAGGACTATAGTCCGAAACATCATTTTTTTCATTCTACGTTATTAAACTTAAATTTATCAAACTGTTTCTATAGAAAAACCAACGCAGCATCCAAGTTTATAACATTAAATGTTATGCTTCGTTAGCCGATCGGTATGGTTTGATTGGATCTGCAATCATAATTTACCAACGTACTCGATTGGGTATTGGGAATGCTTTAGTCTTAAAAGCTTTTATGTACATGGCATCTCCTATCAATATCTAGTGGACTGTGTTGACTATCAACGGCGAAACACAAAACGAGTTTGCACGTAACAGATCTGTGACTCATAAAAGCACATTGTCTTTCTCTAGATTGGTCGCTAAAACTACTTTCACCTTGATGAATATTTCCACCAACTATTAGTTCAATTGGCATTGTAAAATTGTTTGAACCTTCCTCGTTCGGACAGCATGCAGACAAGTCACTCAGGACGATTACCGCTGACAATGTTCACAAAACCATCTTAGCCAGTAAGCCAATTACTCTTGTGCCCAAACCTACTCGGCCAAATTGAGCACAGAAGGTCCGTCACGATTAGTAATTAGTGTTGCTCAGGAGCGAGCCATTTAGATCGTAGCGATTTAGATCGTTTATTGATCCAGCGACAGCATTATTTTCCTCAACGTTTATTTGCACCTTTTTTTTATCATTATTGTCACATTTAAAACTTCTTTCTCAATAAAGTAAAAACGAACAGAGAATAAATGCAATGAATGTTTTCAACCTAGAAGTAACAGTACTGAAAAGTAATCGTGTTCTGTAATCGTCCAAACAATTAGCAGTAAACGTTATCACAAGAAAGACTGCTGGAGGATGAAAAGACAATTTTTTAAACAACCTAAGATAATATTATACTTCACGAAACTGAATGTGGGTTTTAGAATTTAACAAAAAAATATGCCTCGAAGGATTTTCATTAGGTGTAAAACTAACCTTTAACACTCTGCCGCTGAACTCACCTTTGAAACCCAAACTCGCAAAACTTCAATACGGCAGCGCTTAAAAACAATATCTGTTGTCAACGACCGCCATTTTTAGAATTTTGATTTACGGTAACGAAGGTTTAAAAAAACTGAGATTCAACTTTCACGAAAATTTTCACTTTCCATAAGTTTAACATCTTAGTGAGCACAGCCAGTCAGACTGGGAGCGTAAAAATGAATCATTGATATTCAAAAAACGTCACATTGAGGTCCAAAATAACAATAACATTCTTCTTTGTTGATTGAGTCTGGCGCCATCACTGAGGGTAAAAAGGGATGCGGTAAAAGATTATCTCCAACAGAGATTTAATAGGAAAATGATTGATATATTTTCCGTTTTTGTTTGGAGCCCTTTGGCGTTTGTCTGTTTCTGAGAATGAGGAAGCAACCCAAGCATCAAAATTCGGGCTATCGCTACAATGCTTTGTCAACAATTATTTGAAAACACATAAATTAATTTAACAATTCAAAAATATAACATGAAATGTTCAAAACTATGTGTTTTATCAGTGTCTTCACATCTGAATAGTTGTGGTGGCAGATTGTTTGTTTTATAGGCGATTCCGGCATTTGACTTTCACATGCTTCGTTGGGCTATCGGTGATTTTTGATTTTGAAAACAATCAAATAAAATTAAAATACCAAAGCTAAAAACAAAACAAAAATATGTGTTTTACCAGTTTCTTTGCATCTGGGTAATTCAAATGGCAACTCGTTTATTTCTATGGCCATGGGCCATGCATTCGACTATCACAGACTTGATTATCTAATCAACTGTGTGTACTGTTAATTTCGAAGTACGACACGAGTTTGCACATAACAGATATGAAACTTATAAAAACACAACTGTCTTGTCTGGATTCGTAACTTCCTCGCTTTCGTAAAAAAAAAGAGAAAGAAATTTAGGGAAAGCATCTTAAGTGCTGTAAAGCATGCAGACAAGTCAGTCAGGACGAACACTTCTGACCAATGTACTTCGTATATTCACAAAAGTGTTCATCGTTCAATCCGCAGCCACCCATCAACAAACCGGCTGGGTGTTAAACTCGTGCCCAAGCTTACTCGGCCAAACCTTCAGTCCGAGACCTTCAGGCACTGTATACATAAAAAATAGAAACATGCCTGAGCCAAAATCTCTTCGAGACCCTCAGCAACAATTTATAAAGAGTTTGCGGCTGTTTTCAAAAAATCAGTGTTATTTGCGAAGATTAAAAAAGAATTAAGAGAACACACAAGAGAGATTGCTTGCTCAGAAAATTTTCCAAAATGTATTGTTTCAAAAATATTCCGTATGAGTTGGTGTAACAACCTGCCAGTTTTAGAATATGATGAACTGACGCCTGTAAAGGCGTTTACTCGGGCTACGCTTAAACTTGGAACCTCAGAAATGTATACGATCTATAATGCGTGTTTTAATTTTGTCAAAGTTCGAAATAGAATTTTGAAATGCTAAATACTTTCATTCAACTTCAAGTTCACACACAAAATTCTTCAAACAAAATTACAAGTGAGTGTTCCTAGCTGTGTATGTGCATGCCGAGTTAAACGGGTCTTGTTCTGTTGTTTTCGGTCTTGAAACATTTGCAGGTGCAATACAAGCGTGGTATCGTCGCACCGCTGACCGACTCAAGTAGCTATAGTAACGCAGGCTTACACGTTTGTTGATACAACGATAAATATGAAACGCAGACCGAGACTCGGCCTACCACAGGTAGCCCGAGTAATAATGAAACAGTAATTAATCTCCTGTGTTGATTACAAATTGATAATTTATCCGTTTTTATGTCACGGAGGTAGCATTGGCTCAGGTCTTTCCGACGAGATTCCGCCGCCTGGTTGAGGGCTAATTGGTTAGGTGCCCAGGCTGGTGCAGGATTGAGGCTCAGTTGGATCTTCATTAGAACAACTGTGGAGAAGGTGCTGCTTTTGCTCTGACATCTGCATAAGGACGTTAAACTGTAGGTTCAGTCTCTCGACCCTCTATCGGTGGACTTAAAGAAACTCACACGCTTATTATGAAAGGATAAGGCGGTGAACCCAGTGTTGTTATCTGTCTATTTCACTGAGGGTATTTCATGTTTGTGAGTCGCTGTAGCGGACTATCTAAGTCCATCAGCTTTTTAACCCTTTACTTTGAAAGCGCTGAATATTATTATTATTATTATTCATACAATAATAATAATAATTATTATTATTATTATTATTATTATCATTATTAATATTATTATTAATGTTGATATCAGATGTAGTTTTCATGATGTTCGTCTTTAAGTTTTTCTTCTGATGACGTCATGAGTGTTCGAGTGTTTGAGATGGTCTCCATAAGCCAACATTTCAGGATCATGCCAGTTTAACCTGACAAGTTTATCAGTTACAATTACTGTGTTATCAAAAGTTTTAGATTTATTTTCATAGATACTTTAAATAAAATATTTTAAAAAAAGAAAACGTGCGAGAGGAGGATTCAATTTAGGAATCGGTTTGTTTGAAAGGCAAATATCTGAATCCCAAGCTACAGAGTGTTATCATGTTTTCATGACAACTTGTGTTGAAACAGAATTGTTCAGTTTATCTTAAAATCAGTTGATGCTAATGAAATTGACGTCGAAATAAATCAGCTATTGATTGTTTCTCTTACAGTAAATTTTACCCATTCGAATTGAAGTTGATCGTTAAAAATCCGTTTTTTGTCACAATACAGCCGTTTGATCCGTGTTTATAGTTGCTATAACTTATTATCGCAGCATTGAGCTGTTTATTTTCTAATTAATTGACGTGGAATACTAAAGGTTTGTATAAATTTTTCTCAACTAGTATTTGTTACACAGTATACTATACTGATTTTCAGTTTCTAACAATCAATCTTTATGTATCTGATTTATTCGTAGTTTGTGATTGATAATGATACGATTAAACAGCGAAATATTCCTCAAAACGTTTTGAGAATTTATTTCTTGAAAATCATATTTTGATTTCCGAAATTTTTATTTTCGGTCGTGCGTTTATACTTTATTTTCTTAGACTGTCAAGTACCACTGGATTTTGGACAATCTTTATTCTTGTGAACTGCTTCACGGATAATAATTTGGTAAAGCTCTTTGCTTACAACTCTCGATAATCTCGAATTTGAAGGGATTTTTGAAACAGAGCAAAATGAGATAAATGTAAGAAAATTTATCAAGAAAAAAAATTAGGAGCAGAACGAAATTCATACCCAAGCGAACGATTTTTGTTTTGGCGAATTTTCACATTAATCTCCAACCAAAGTGTCTCACCTGAAGATGAAGTGTTTTTATAGCTCTCAGCAAGCTATGTCTTTACCGACGCAATAGAAGTCCCACAGAGAGTTTCAAAGTTATATCTAAGACTAAAACAAAACTAGAATATTAGTAATGAATATGAGCAAATACGAACGCCTAAATTTGAAAACATCATTGACAGTTTTTTTTTGTCCGCATAACAAGCTTAACAAAACAAAAAATAACGAACCAGCATTATCAACAAATCAGCTTTTTGACAACTACAGGTAACAGTTGTAATAAAGTTCTATCACAAAAACCCGATCCCCCAAAATTTCACGGAGTTTGTTATTGTTTTCTTAATGGTGTAGCTTTTGTGTTTAGATCAAATGTTTACGTTTAGAAGATCGATAATAACTATATATACGGGCACCAAATTTTCTGGCTTCACCCAATGAAGAGTTTTTAAAATGTAAATCACATTGTAATTTCTGTTGGGAAAACAATTAACCGAATCCTAAATAATCAAGAAAGGCGTAAAACCGGTTGTAGTTAATTTAAGAGATCAATTAAAAAACTGCATGGATAAGCATTGCCATTGAAGTTTCTAATTACAAAGAAAAACAACTAGTGAACTACCATCTAGTAGAAATTCCACATCAAGTGCGCAACACATATAAGACAATGAGTTTGTTATTTTTTTTTATTGATAAAACAAGTTTATCTCGTGTTTTGGAAAAGCAGTATATTTTTATCTGAAGACAAATTTTTGACACAACTTTTCCTTTTAATAAAAATCAAAGATGTTTATAACGCAGCAGAAAAATAAGCTATTTTTGCCGTTACAAGTGAATCGGGCCAGATATTTTAAAACTCAAAACAAGTATTTTTGTTTATTTCACGAAATTTTATGGGCACAACTGTGATAAATAATGTCTATAGAATTTTCTTCAATTATGGTTTTATTAGCTCTCTCAATGAACGATAACGACCCAAAGTCTGGATGAATAAAAGAATTAAGGCGCCATAAAAATAATGGATTGATTTTGGTTACCTCCGGTAAACAGCTTGAAAAATATTTTAATTTCTTTTTTACCAGTTAAAGAAATAAGTAAAGTTACTTTTTAGGACAGACTCCAAACTTTAAAAATATTGTACTCAAGTCTATCCAATTTGATCATGAACGAAACAACCACAGAAAAATAGCTGCCACACTGACTTGTGCATCAAAAATGCAAATTTGTTCAACTTGAATCCAAAAGCGGAATAGATCTTGTTTGCAACAAAAAGGCTTTTGTTAGAGCTTTCTGTGAAAGGAAATAAACAAGGAACATGTAGTGTATTTTTAGAATAATCATGTATCATTCCTCTTTTATGTGGATTGAAGGATCGGTTAATTTACAGTTGGTGCTATAAAAAAACACCACATAATAAAAACAGTGCTTTTCTTTATTTTCGACAACCTGTCTCAGTCTAAGTTACTAAGAAATAATCCAAGTATCCTTACAAAAAATAATATATATATTATGCAGGTAAAACAAAACGAAGAGTTTTGCTGATTTTGTTTTATACTGTCACATGTTGTACGACACCTTTTTGCCGTTTGTGGTATAAGCATGAAAAGACCATGCGAACTACAAAAACTCGAAGCTAATATAGCTCTGAGATCACATCACATATTATCCGTAAGACGTTCTTCAAGCACTGGGGTTTATTTTCTAGTGCAATATGTTTTACTTTTTCGACAATACAGTAATAAATTTTTAAACTATTTACCAAGAAAACACTGAAGATACATCAACTCAATATCGCAGGATAAATTTCCCAAAATCTGCAACATTTTCCGTCCGTTTAAAAAGGTAGATGAGACGATTTTACTGACTAAGCGAGTATAATACAGCTAGGTGAGGTCAAAATCAGCAACCAATAGCTGTCTCTATATAATTGTGTAATTTGTGTGAAATAAAACACAGACCTTACCAGCAGTCTTTGTGATTAGGAGTTTCGCTGTTTTTCCATCCGGAATATTGATATGTAACTAAACAATTTTAAGCAGGAAATAGAATAAAGGGGAAATCTTCTCCGAATGTTGCGCGGAGGCGCAAGCTAAAAATGGTGTAGTTAATGAAAGCAATTTTGACTCACTTGTATTTCGAGTTGGATGGAAAACTACCACAAATAAATACATTTAATTTTGCCGATTTTTTATCGTATTGTTTATGTTATGCATTAGTCATGAATTGGTGGCCAATAAATGCACATAACCAGAAATAAGTTGTTTTATAACATTCCCATTTAGAATTTAGGAAAAGCAAAAAAATATGTAGCCTTTGCATATCAGTTCATTATGTTTTCATTGACTAATACTTACAGCGGCGGAGGAAAATGCTGACGTCTTACTCAAACAGTTTGATTGAACTATAGATTAAGATAATCTGGTGGCATTTTTGCTCAATTCGTCTACCAGCTTCGCTAACTTCCGAAACAATCTTCTGTTTCAAACTCTCTCAGTACAGATGAAGATCAGCTTGATATCTGATTAACTAAATAAACTCTGACGTTTATGAAAGAGATTTGTCCAATAGAACTGAACACAAGAAGAAAAAAATCAAACAAGTTTTGCAGCTGCTGTTGTTAAAGTTTTATTGTTAGGCCGGTGTGAAATTTTGACAGTTCTGCTTTTTCGTTTTTAATTAGAGCATCCTCTCAAATATAATTTTATTTGACTGAATGAGATAGTTGTCTTTGCGGTTTCTTTGATACACACAAAAAAGGTAGCTAGAAAAAGAATTAAAGCTAGAATTAAAGTTTGAAGACAAATTATATTTTTGATGAGACCACATAAAAGAGGTAACCTCGTTTGATTCTGTACGAGAGTGCAAGCTTCCGTCACACCTGCCTTAATTGTTTCGTTATAAATAATGGCCAATAAAATCTATTTTCTGTTCTCTTCAATTCTTCTGCAACATATAACATGGGTTGTATTTGATTGACCCGTTTTTTGCTGAGCAGTCAGTAGCATGTTTTAACAAGAAGCACCGATCACGTAAACTTTAGCTATGTACCTTAACACTCGCACTTCTAGGAAAGCGCAAGCTGGGAACAGTCAATTAAAATTTAAGTAATGGTCCGAGTAAGAATTAGAGTACCTCCCATTGTTCTTCGGCATTTCGCATGTTTAGATTTTCATACTGAGAATACATGAACCTATGTAGAACATGGTTTTAAAGTAAAATGCGATGAAACTATATTTTAAAAGCAATGTTTCTTTTGTGTTATAATAATTTATCCAATCATAAGACTCCAAAACAAAAGCCAAGAAAGCTTTTGATTTTCGATGTTCCCCACGTGGATTTTTTCTTAAATTTAAAAACAAAAATATTTTAACTAGAAGGACTAGAAGGGAATGAATGAGTGAACTAGATAAAAAAACATTTTGCTTATTTATAAAGATGTGGTCGATTTCCAAAGCTTAGCCAATGAGATTAACGGTTTGACAATATCGCAATTAGCACCTTTCTGCATTCCCTTGACGTTGACCTGCCTAGTTCTTACTCGGATCGTTACTTAAAAACGAAACTATTTGGGGGATAAAAGGCAGAACAAGTTTTCTGCAATTTTCCTTTTGCAATAATATTTTTTACCTATACCTGGAATTCTCCCGTTCAATAATTCAATGCAGGAGCCCATGAATAGGAGACTCCATCTCCCATACTAGCCCTTTAGTAACCTATTTTCGATATATTTTGGCGCGCGGTACTGGTAACACGAAACCGAGGGTCAGAGCTCAAGAGGAAAACCGCGTGAAAATCAATTGCAGGCGCGCGCGCAAATGTTTACGTTGGATAGTTTGGCGCGCGCGTGCCTGCAATTTTCCCGCGGTTTTCCACTTGAGCTCTGACTCTCGGTTTCGTGTTACCAGTACCGCGCGCCAAAATATATCGAAAATCGTCTATTGACTATAAGCAGCTTGTAGCCCGTCTAACTGAGACCCTCAAACTACTGGCCCAGTATCAACTGTAAATTTGTACTAATGTCCAACTTTTTTGATCCGGTGGTGTTAGAAGTGAACTATGCAACAAAACTGTATTTATTAAAAAGAAAAACAGCATTGAAACTGGACTGGACAAGAATAAATTTCTTGCCTGAAGACGAGAAATCGAATAGCGTTTCTCTTAGAACCATCCACACAATAAAATTAGAAAGTTAATATCCCGAATGGTTTTCAAACTTTTCGCCTACTTGATGAAAATTATATATTCATTTCCAATCCTTAAGTACGTCGTTTTCTACCACTTTTAATTTTCCAAAAATCTGTTAGCGAAAAACAAACCTTTATTAAACTTTATTAAATTTTGTTCACTACACATATTACCGCTTTTTTCTCAACTTACAACCAAGTATTACAAACAAACCGCTAAAAATTATAAAACGAAAAACTCTCAGTTGGAATCGAAATAAAAAGAAAAGACGTATTGTTTTGTTTAAATGAAAAATTACCTTTCGCTTCAAGCATTGATTTATGTTCACAACTTAAGTCCAAAGCTTTTTCCTTTATTTAATGTTATATAATCTTATATTCTGCTCTTAAGGAGACCTCCCGTGGTTTTTAGGTAAGCCGTTTAGAATAAAGAATTGTCTTAGCCATTAAGTATCGGCAATTTTCGATGACAGAAATCTTCTATTTTATCTTTCGTAATTGTATCCTTGACCTGTATCTTAGTTACTTAAAATATATTCATTTTTAATTTCTCATCCACAAAGCCATTATTTTGCTTTTAAAAATTTTCGTTTTGAAAAAATAAACTTTTCCAAAGAGAAGCTATTTTCTCGTGTATTTTTGTTTTTGGAACTTGTGGAAGACCAAAAACGAAAGACTTAATAATGAGACGAGCCGATGAGCGTTAGTAATTTATAGCTTTTAAAATGCAAAAATGTTTGTGCTCCCACGCCGAGTTTGTAAACGGTTTATTTTAAAACGTCAACTGCAAAAATAGATATTAGTTCATCAAAAAGTTATTATCTCCAGTTCTACCACAATGCCGAGCAACGGATACAAGCATACTGAATGCTAACTATTGCGTTCTTTTAAGAGTTACCAACCAAATTTTATATTTGGTGACAAAGTTCCAATTTAGAGTTATTCCCGCGGTTTCTTAGCCAAAATACAGTTTTACCCTTTTGCTTTTGATATTTTTGGATAAAATTTGAAATAGCTTTCCAAAACAACGCCGGGAAAAATTAAAATCCGTTTTAAGTCTAAGGATTTGCGTCCTTTTGGGCATTTGCTTGTTTTTAAGGAACCCTGCCGTGCGGATCTCAACTAAAACGATAAAATCCTATATTTTGAAATCATTTTATGATCTCAAAAATGAACATTTTTAAATACCATAGGAATATAAACATGTCGACGGCCAAAAAAAAGCAAAATAAAATTCAACCTTTTAGTTGGAATTCTGAAGAAGAACTGTAACAATTGATAGCTCAGCAAAAATTATTATTTCAGTGTCGGTCCTTATAGTTTTATTACCCAAAATGCAAATAGACTACCATCTTACACAGTCGAATTTTCCCATTGTAAATTTGCAGAATTATCTTACTGACAATAAAGCGGCCGGAAATTTCTTGTCCCAGCAGGACATATGTTTTTATCTAAAAGTTTAATTTCATTGACCATCGCATCGGTCCTTTTATCAACTAGATTTAATCTGATGGGCTAAAATACGAGCATAGACGGAAGCAAGTTGCCTCCTGAATGTCATTTTCATTAACTTCTACCTCAAAATGAGTGCAGATATGAAATAACCTGCAATTTAATCCATTAAGTTTCCGCTTTCTTACCACATGCTAACAATTGACATTAACCTTCTCAAACGGCTGCAAACTCTGCGAAAGAAAGTCTTGTTCGTGCGGATCAGCTCTCCAACATATTACTGGTAAGATTTTTTGTTTTTACTTCAACAAAATAAAAAAATATCTCATGCCGAAACAAACGTTTTATAGGAAGTTTCTATTTTCCTTTGATAAAAAGAAAAGTTATGTCCGTCCGTAAGTTGTTTTTCCCATTTCGGCATTTGTGTTTTTTTTTTTTTTCGATTAGCTAGTTTTAGTCTAAAAGGTGATGCAAGGTGCATGGATTTACCTTGAACTTCATTTTAGTTACGTGACAGATGAGAAATGATAACTGCTGTATGAAAGCTGGCGATTTTTTAAGATGCAAATAAATTCAATTTAAATATTAATAATCTGTCGCTGCTGCTACTGCTACTACTACAACTACTACTACTACTACTACTATTACTACTACTATCATCACAACAACTGCTACTACTGCCATTACTACTACTACTACTACTACTACTGCTGCTGCTGCTACTACTGCTACTACTACTAATACTACTACTACTACTACTACTACTTATACTACTATTACTACTACTACTACTACTACTATACTACTACTATTACTACTACTATTACTACTACTATTACTACTACTATTACTACTATTATTACTACTATTACTACTACTATTACTACTACTACTACTACTACTACTATTAGTAATTACTACTACTATTACTACTACTATTACTACTACTATTACTACTACTATTACTACTACTATTACTACTACTACTACTACTACTATTACTACTACTATTACTACTACTATTACTACTA
>JAOCPT020543993.1:0-11283 GCA_026546935.2 Palythoa grandiflora | reverse complement strand
AACTTTAAAAACTATAAAACTATAAAAACGTTTAAAAAAGTTTCCCAAATTTTCGAACTGCCGTTCGCTAGTTCTTCATTAGTTCTTCGCTAGTTTTTCAGTTAGAAAATTCGGGAAACTTTTTTAAACGTTTTTATAGTTTTAGAGTTTTTAAAGTTTTATCAGGTCAGATATATATATTTTTATCCGGCTTAATTATGAACACTGACCGCACAAATGTCAATATTTTTAAATCTTTATTCTTGCAAAATATGGAGTTCGACTTATACACGCCTTTCTTGTTACAAGAACCAGTAAATATTTGCCGAGGCTCATTGTTTGAATTTTTTGGCTGCTTCATTCTCAATTTGTTTTTAATTTGTTATTATTTCTGTGATTATATCAAACTTAATGACATTGACGGGGTCGAAGTTATGCTCCAAGACTGACTTTGCATAATTGTCGAATATTGTTACTTGTTCTTTTTCTTTGTACATTCTTGTACAGTATTGTATTATTGAAACGTGTACATGTGCAACAGTTGAAACTGTTGTGTTCGAACGAGGAACTTTTAATATTACATGAATATGTGTATCGTTTGGGACAATAGTAGATATAATAATAATAAATTGGAAGCTGTTTTCTGTGTTTTTACTGTGCACATTGCGAACGTAAATTACAAGATTCAGTAAAATTTTAACTAGAAACATTTTTACTTTTTTTCAGCCTCAGCCTGAGCTTGTTCTTAAATTGTTCTTAATTTTCGGCTAAACAGAAAAGCGTGTACACATGTACAGCCGGAAATTCTAAAATTTGTAATTTTTGGTGACAATTTTGACTGTCGAATATACACGGAGAAATGAATACTATTTTTGAGAAAAGATCAGAGTGATTGACATAGCCAACCCGGTGAAGGCTCTGTAGAGACTCTTGTTGCGAATGCTCAAGGCTCAAACGAGAAAGCACGGTGCAATATAAGATAGAGAGACTGGTTTAAAAGTTTAATTTAATTTAATTAATTGTACATATGAGGTCGAAAAATACAACGAAAATTTCTATTGACGGGGGATGAGAGTTTACAGTTCTGTAAAAACGTTTATACTACCATGCAGGCCAGGCATTTGGTAAATTAAAATGATTAATAAAGTTAATCCTGTTGGAATTGAAAACATTTCTTAGCAATTGTTGGCTTGTTGACGTCCTACCAAAACAAATATTTTAATATATGCTGCGCTTTGTTGTTAAATCCGAGTTCTTTATTGCTTCTATTTTTGTTTCAGTTCTGCACAACTGCCCCTGACGCACTATATCTAAATTGATTTTAAACAGATAATTAATGTCTTTCACCTGTTTCAACCAATTCGCAAACAAACTGGTACTACTATTCAGTTATGTACAGATCTTTTCGTTTATTGATTTGTACAGTACACATGTAGTTCGGTAGTATTTCAGAATAAACGGCTCTGTCAGTGTAACACTTTACTGATTTTGGAACTTAAAAGATTCCATATCATTAATTGTTTGTCAACTAAAATACTTTTGGTCATTATTGGGTACCCTATAATCAAATATGTTGACTTTATGACCCTTTTCAATGCTTGAAAGAGTTTTCGTGGACATTCAGGACATTTGGAGCTTTATAATTGAAGGCACCGACACCGTATGATGTAAATCAAAGCCGTTGTTGTAAATCAAATCTTGAATCCTTTGAAAATACTTTAGGCAATGGAAAGTCAATTAAGAAATGCATTAATCACATGGTAAAGGCTTAGCGATAATCTCTGGGCGACGGGAGTATTGTAGTAAGACCCGAGAACGTGACTCCAAAGTTGTATTTTAAGATCTCAACTGTAAGAGCAAGAGCTACGAATACTAGTTTGTTTTTAAAAAATGTTACTCACAAAATGAAGTTTTCGCCTTTTAAAAGCTTCTTCAGATATGACATTTTCTAATATATGATTATATATATAGATATATGTAATTACTTATTTCCTCTCCTAAAATCTAACTACTAAAACAAATTTCTTTGCAGTCATCGAAGTGTTTCAAATCCAAGATGCCATTGAGCCCCAAAACGCGTTTTTCTGCTCCGCCGAAACGGTTTTTGTCCGGACTGTTGTTCTCTTGGCTTGACCCGATCTATCGAGGTGTTCATAAGACCTCGGAACTTGAAACTGATTATTTGTGTGAGTTAGAAGATGACAACAAAACTGAACATGTAGTCACAAGACTCGAAGGGTACTGGAAGGAAGAAACTTTCGAATCTAGACAGTTGTCGAAGAGACCAGATCTGTGTCGAGCAGTGTGGAACTGTTATCGAGGAGGTCTTCTACGTTCGGCTTTGTATGTAGTACTTGAATCTGCCTCCAGAATTGCTCAGGCTGTTTTGATAGGTTTAGTTCTAACAGGACTTGCAGAGAATCCCAATGGAGAACAAGAGGGAAAAGTTCAATTCATATTTGTTCCAGTGCTTTGTTTGGTAACTTATTTATTTGTGGTCACTCTACACCAGGGGCAGTTTTTGGGCAAGTTGTACGGAATGCGGCTACGAGTTGCCTTAACCGGACTTATTTATAAAAAGGTAAATATAAACTGATTTTCATATTCCGCCTGATTAAAATGTCACGCCACTTCTGTGTTTGTGAATATGAATGCATGTATAAATTTTCTTTCTTTTAAAATATACACTTAAAAGATAGATACTTGCTTTATCACACCAAAATTTTTGACCTACATTATTCATTTATTATACAATTAATAGAATTTTTCTATAAGCATTTACCATTCAACCAGCCTAGATTAGCTTATAGCTATTTGCAGGTTGATGGTTTTTGCATGTGATTATATTAATAACGAGTGAAGTATAATAAACTTGAAGTTGAACTTGTTTAAAAACATAGGTAAAACTCTTTTGATATACTATAAAAAAATTAACGTTTACGACCATTTAGTTCATCATTAGAGTCTGATGCCATTAGCAGAGGTTCGTTAATATAATATTTTAAACCTTGAAACCCTATGAGTTTGCAACAAAGATAAACAATAATCTGAATATCATTAACATTTCTTATTAACTGTTTCACGCTCGGTATTAGTTAACGCAAACTTTACAACAGTCAGTCCATATAAGATAAGTTTTTTATGTTGATGCAACCAGTGGTTCATGACAGTCAGTTTGGCGGGAAAAATTCACGCAGACGAGACGCATACCATTTCTTTCATGGAACTGCAATTCTTACAGCTTGGCGACAGTCAAACGTCATTTTCGTGCTTGATAGCGCTATGAAGGCAGACTTGTTGACCAATCAGAGTGCATGTACTATCTGAATTATTTATAAAAACTGATCAGAGTATTTATAGCATTTGTTTGCCTTTTAAATTTGGGTTTTAATTTTTTTATACATTTATTATTGCAGGTATTTAAACTCACTCAAACTGCGGCAACTCACTTTACTACAGGTCACATCATCAATTTAGTATCCAACGATGTTCGAAAGTGTGATAATTTTTTCAGGTCTTTCCATCATTTGTGGCTGGCCCCGGTGGAACTCGTGATAACAACCTGCCTCGTTTGGAGGCTCATTGGTTGGCTGGCCATAGCGGCCAGTATATACATGATGTTATTTCTTCCCATCCTGGGCACCCTAGGTATTCAAATTGTGTTTACACTTATTAGATTAGATCCTCGGGTAACTAGATTTCAAGCCATTGACTAGTTTATCGTTCAGGTAATAAGCTCCTGCACTCATGAGCTTGATCCAGAAAAAAACCGGCATATTTTCTCAGGCATCTAAAGGATAGGTAAATTCACTAATCTTATGTTATACAGGAGGATGTTTCCTAAATGGTAAACCAGTCAAAGCTAAATTGCTAAATTCTTTTATGAGCTTAATTGCATGGCCAATTCGAGCCAGTGTTTTTCTTCGGTTTTTGTAGTGTTAAGCGGATAAGAATCAGTGACACCACATGGACGGGACACTAATCCGTTGCAAGTTAGCCCCGAGGACAAGCTGGTACTCATTTTATTGACCTCGTAAAGATGAAAAGCTTAGTTAACTTTGGCGGGAAACTGAAGAGAGACAAATAGATGTTCAACGCTCGGCAAAGCTGGAATTGATTCCGAGACCTCGTGGCTGGACAGGTTTACCAACCACACTGCCAATAAATAAGTCAAAACTAAATAGCTAAATCCTTTTACGAGCCAAGTGGCCTGTTGGAGCCGTTGCTTATCTCCGTTTTCTGTTGTGGTAAGCGGATGAGAGTCATTGACTCCCCCTGGACGGGACATTAACCCATCGCAGGTTAGCTCCCAGCAGAAGCTGGTACTCATTTTACCGACCTCGGGAGGATGGAAAGCTAAGTCAACTTTGGCGGAAAAGAAGGTCACACAAATGTTCAACACTCAGTTTAGCCTTGTGGTTAGAAGGCAGAGATCTTACTGCGTCAACCACGCCGCTGTTGTCCTTTGATCGGTGTAGCTTTAAATATAGCTAATTTCGGGCGGACTTTTCAATACCCGTTTCTGCCCTCTCACGATATTGCTTTTCTTGATAGTATGCGAGGGGGCCGCCTAGCCACACATACTGGTAACAATCCGTTACCAGAGATGGAGGCAGCACAGATTATGACCCAAATCCTGTTTTAAAGTCAGCGTTGAAATTATATTCCGCCATTAGTAATTGTCAAATCTTTGTAAACTTAGCCCCATGCCATATCTTTTACCGCGGTCAGAAAGTTTTCTGAAATCATTCGGCCACCTCCCCAAAATTTTTGAAGTTTGCACAAAAAGAATAGAAACAATTATTAATGTATGTAAATAACATGCTGATAATTATTTTATTTCTATTTCACGAGTCACTGGGGCAACTGAACCTATGCGGTCCGGACACTGATGCGTGCTAACCATTTGTTTTATGTTTCAACTCAGCATTTACGCTATAAAGCAACAAATTTACGGTAAAGAAAAACACTACACGTTAAAATAAAGCATGCAGATTTTGAAATTATGCCAAACTTATGTCAGAATTCCAAAATTATCAGAAACTATGCTCCTGATTTACGCCGATCAGGCCCACAAATTGACGCAGATCCTGTACATATAGGCGCGCAATAACGGCACCAAATTACAGTCACTTATGTTTTTCAAGTATGTGTCATTAAAATCGCTTAAAAAGGTTAAATAAAATAGTAAAAGGCTTTTACTATTTTATTTTTCAAGTATGTTTTTGTTGTAAATTTATTTGTGTTTTATGGTAGTTAACGTTTGTCTTGACAAGTTTCGGTCATCAATAAATCAATAATATCCTTGTCACATTTTCTTTGTTATAATTGTCTATCTACTCGAGCGAATTTCTGACTTGACAATTTTTCCTTGTCAAGAAAAAGCTAGCACGCCAGATTTTCCTTGACAAGGAAAATTTGTCGACTCTTCCCCGTCTATACGAGCAATTTTTCCTTGTCAAGGCAAATTTGTCAAGGAAAAATCGTTTGTGTAAATGGGGCAGTAACGAGCACACTTGTATATACCTACTGAATCAAAAGAATATAATTCTCTCTTGCTTTGAACTAACTCAAACAATAGCGAAATTTTACGGTTGAAATTTAATTTGATTTTCTAGAAAATATACCATTGCTTCAACTATGCCAAAAATTACGCCAGCACAATCTACGAATGCCTGAGAGGGGAACCACAGGCGGCCCAGGCTAGAGTTGTGTGGATTTTAATCAGAGCAAGCGGCCACCAGTTCGAATCCCACCGAAGCCCGTGTGGGGGGACGCGGGAAATATAAAAACGGCCTTAAGTATCACGTTTGTAATTATAAAAGAAAGAATAAAAGGAAAATAAAAGGGGTAAAAAAGCGAAAATAAAAAAAGCAAAAAAAAAAATGGTTGGCTTCGGTGGGCCGCTTGCTCTGATTAAAATCCACACAACTCTAGCCTGGGCCGCCTGTGGGGGAACGACATGTATTATGAAAAGTTAAGTGAATCCCGTGACTCTAGTGACGATGCTATTTGCGTGACGTCATTTCCAGTGCGATGCAGTCCGATCTGCCGGCGAATGAAGTGACGCACGACATAAACAAGGCAAACAGTGTTAGAAGTTATTCAATGAGAGAGGAGTTCTTTCTACCCATTTTACAAACTAAAACGTGAATGGCATTTCAGAAAGGTCGCGTTGTTGAGATAAACAAGGAAGCCGAAGAAAATTGGACGATCATTCACCCAGATAGCGAACGCTACTCGCAAAATGATATCGAACAATGCCGAAACTGGCGCTCAAATCAGTCGTCAGATAGGAGCGTGTTTCTTGCTGTGTTTGTGGTCGCTCTTGGTCCATTAGCGTTTGGATACGCTACTGGCTATTCATCGCCAGCCCTTGAAGATTTAGAGCAGCGGGGAAGCAAACCTTTTCTTAATACAGAGGAAGGAGCGTGGTTTTCGGTGAGTGACAATTTTGCGTCTCGGTCGACATTTGCATTTGTCCACAAAAGGTTATGAATATAAGTATAATTAATTTTTTTTTAGTTTTTTTTACCAAATTTATTTTCAGCCCTTTGAAACTTGGTATCCTTTCGTTATTATAATTTCTTCAAAATAGAACGAGGTTTCGTTACAGGTCTGATACAGATCTGTTGTAGCTAGAGTTTTCTTTTTTACTATTAGTATCTGTTCAGTTGTCGGCTTGCACGTCATCAGTTTTTATGCAGATTACGATAGTTTTACAATGAAAGGGGCAATGACTGGAAATTGAAAAAAATGTGGTTTATGAAACGTTTTTATACAAATAACTTTGATGCGTCAAGTGATAATCAAAACGTGCGGCCGGTTTGACCCTGAGCGCCATACGTCATACGACTGATACTTAATTCACACGAGCCGAATCGAATTTAAAAGTTTTTCAGTCGACCAAAGTTATTTTGATTGGCTGAATTGACTCAGATGCTGAGATTGGATAATACGGCCAAAGCATAAACTGTTCATGCCAGCTTCTGCGCTTGAAGCATGTTTTGCCGGCACGAAATCACAATTTTGGATACTTGCATTAATTAACCTTTGGCTTTGAGTGCGTCCGTTGTGGTCAGAATATATATTTTAGTAATTTAAATGCATTTGATTTGTATGGCAAACCAAACGTGACAAAAGTCGCGAAAAAAGGGAAAAGACAAGTGTCTGAGAACAGGGCCCGGTTGTTCAAACATCGATTAGCTTAATCCTGGATTAGTGAAAAATTGAACAACAGAATTTTGAGGGCCTGCTTGTGAAATTAATTTTTTTTTCTTGACAGAGTTACTATGTATTAATAAACTTTTTATTAGGTGAAGTTTGAGTTTAAACTATCGGCCGTAATGCACTGAAACAAAATTGCCGGTTAAATTTTAACCTGGGATTAGAGCTAATCGGCTTTTGAACAACTGGCCCCAGGATAAGGAACAGAAACTGAAGGAGGAACTGAAAAAGGAGTAGGAGTAGTAGTAAAAACAGATGATGGAACAAAAGTATAGGAATAGGAACAGGAAGTAAAAGAGGAACAAGAGGAGAAGGAACAGAAACAGATGGTTCAACAGGAAAAGGAGGAAGACAAACAGATAGTGGAACAGGAATAGAAACACGAACAGAAGGTGGAATGAGAACTGAAGGAGGAATAGGAACAGAAGATGGAACAGGAACAGAAGATGGAACAGAAACAGAAGATGGAACTGGAACAGAAGATGGAATAGAAACAGGAGAAGGAACAGGAACAGAAGGTGGAATGAGAACTGAAGGAGGAATAGGAACAGAAGATGGAACAGAAACAGAAGGTGGAATAGGAACAGAAGGTGGAACAGGAACAGAAGATGGAACAGGAACAGAAGGTGGAATAGGAACTGAAGGAGGAACAGGAACAGAAGATGGAACAGAAACAGAAGATGGAATAGGAACAGAAGATGAAATAGGAAAAGGAGAAGGAACAGGAACAGAACGTGGAACAGGAACTGAAGGAGGAACAGAAACAGAAGGTGGAACAGAAACAGAAGATGGAATAGGAACAGGTGAGGAATAGGAACAGGATGAGGAACAGGAACAGAAGGTGGAACAGGAACTGAAGGAGGAACAGGAACAGAAGATGGAACAGAAACAGAAGATGGAACAGGAACAGAAGATGGAATAGGAAAAGGAAAAGGAGAAGGAACAGGAACAGAAGGTGGAATAGGAACAGGAGAAGGAGAAGGAACAGGAACAGAAGGTGGAACAGGAACTGAAGGAGGAACAGGAACAGAAGATGGAACAGGAACAGGGGAAGAAACAGAAAGAGAAGATGGAGTAGAAACAGAATGAGGAAAAGGAACAGAAGGTGGAACAGTAACAGAAGGTTTAATAGGAACAGGATAAGGAATAGCAACAGGATGAGGAATAGGAACAGAAGGTGGAACAGGAACAGAAGGTGGAACAGAAACAGAAGATGGAACAGGAACAGAAGATGGAACAGGAACAGGTGAGGAATACGAACAGGATAAGGAACAGGAACAGAAGGTGGAACAGGAACTGAAGGAGGAACAGGAACAGAAGGTGGAACAGGAATTGAAGGAGGAACAGGAACAGAAGATGGAACAGAAACAGGAGATGGAACAGGAACAGAAGATGAAATAGGAAAAGGAGAAGGAACAAGAACAGAAGGTGGAATAGGAACAGGAGAAGGAACAGAAGATGGAATAGGAACAGAAGGTGGAACAGGAGGATAAAAAAGAACTGGAACACAGGAGTAGGAACAAAAGCCGAAGCCGAAGTTGGAACTGGAAGAATAATAGGAACAGGAATAGAAGTAGGAAAAGGAACAGAAACAGGTGGTGGAACAGGAACAAAAGTAGGAGTTACAGAAATAGAAGGTGGAACTGAAACAGGAACAGAAGAGGGAACTGAAATTGGAGTAGGAGGAGAAAGTGGAACAGATTGAACTGGAATAGGAGGAGGAATTGTTACAGTATGAGGAACAAAAGCAGGAAAAGTAGGAGGTTTAGATACAGGAACAGACGGAAGAACAACAACGGAAGCAGAAACAATGACAGAAAAATATATTGGATCAGAAGATGGAACAACTGGTGGCGAAGCATGAATACGAGGGTGAAAACCATAACTCTTGACAAAGGTTGAACCTTTTCAGTCATGGTCAAAACGTGTGTTCCTTCTTACTTAGATGGAACTACCCCATACAATTGTCCAGTTCCAGTCATATACGTTTCTCGTGTGTTTGCCGTACCACATTGGATCAGGAAGTTACAAATTCCAAAGCCAATACAACATCAATCAGTAAGACTAGGACGACAGAATTGAACAGTCCTGGCTGAATGGTTCTCAAGATTTTATTGTTCATCATATTCGTTACATCTAATGAAATGGTTTTTCATTTTCTATCGGTTACACCAGCTTGTGAAGAATTGAAATAAATAAATAAATAAATAAATAAATATAAAACACCATGAGTTGGTTTAACACTGGAGCTTCACTACAACATGAATAAAAAAGGTAGATGATACTTTTAGTATATACCAGACCAACTCTAACTACCTTAAAATTCCGAAAATAAGCCCCTCAGTGTATAAGCCCTTCCGTATTGAAGCCCCTCAAATTTGAAACGCAAAGATACCCCCTATATTAACCCCTCCCAATATAAGCCCCCAGGCGCACCATTATCAGAAAGCTGAGAGAACTGATGAAGAACGATGAGCTTTCATAGTTATCATTGAACTTTGAGCCTGAACTACGTTACCGTTTTACTGTATTTCCGTTCTAATAAAGTTTATTGCCCATTATGTATGAACTTGGCATTTTCAGTGTGATTAATTTGTTACGAATTTTTAGCCAGAACCCTAATATTACCACTTGCACATTCAGCCAATCTTGAAACGCAAATTTCCCTCCTATAATAAGCCCCTCCGCACATAAGCTCCTCCCAAAAGAACAAGCGTCAAAAAGGTCCTTTGAAAAATATAAGCCCCAGGTCTTATTTTCGGAATTTTACGGTAGCTTAGAAACAATGGATGTGAGGCATTATTTACTTCTAAAATAATGGATATTGTCACAAAACAACGTTCATCACAGATCTCCTTCATAACCGGAGGCCATTTTGATATTAGGGTAAGATATTCTTTTGATTTTTTAACTCAAGAACTAGCGCGGCAAATTTGCATACGGGCAAAGAATAACTAAAATAACCACCAGTTACGAAAGAGCTCTATTCTAGGTTTTTTAAAAAGAAACTGAAAAAATGAAAATAAAATAAAATAAAATAGAAGACTTATTACATTGACTCCTGGTATATACACTAAAACACTAATTCTGCTGCAACTTCAGCAGACAGTGACTTAATGGATATCCAACTGGGGCCTGAGTGAAATATTCTGTCACTATTTCATTTCAGTTGAAACAAAATTTGTCTGCAGCTTGGAAATAACCATGGAAGAAATATTCTTGATGTCAAAATCTTGTTTTCCTAAAACTCCTGGACGTTTTTTCTTCAAAGAAAAAGAAGCTTGTGATAACAAGAATATTTCTTCCATATCCAAAATTGGTTAGTTTAATTATTACAGTATTTTAACAATACAGTTAACTTTTACACAGTTCTTTTCAATAAATATGCATTAATTATACTTAAATTTTCTTTTAAAGCATTTTATTAATTAGAATTGTAAATTGAATAACTATTAATCTATTGTCTCTCTATAATAAAATTTTAACTTCACCGACAACCAGTATTTTACTGATGTGATCAAGACAGATTAAGTTGAGGTGCAACTGGTTATGTCGTCAATATTACATCAATGGCAACCCTTTTCCTCCAGATATTGTGTAGAATAGAACACCAAGGAAATTTTCTGGGGGTGGGGGTGGTCAGGATTGGGATTAGGTTTAGCAAAACTACCCCCCTGTCCCCAAAAAAGTTGCCTGGGGGAGGCATCTTCTACACAATATTCCTGCAGAGTTTTCAATAGTTGGTGTGTTATCAAACTTGCTAAAAAATGGCAAATTCTGATTTTCGTGATACAATAGACAATTTCTGAAGCTATGTTTTGAGACAAGCAAAATGAATTGCCACTTTATATTGTCTCAACCAATGGTTCAATAGTTGAAGCATTTTTGGTTTTAATATTTGAAACAGGGATTAACAAGATAATGGTTCCTTTTTATACAAACTGCAACCACACCTTGATGTAATATAAATGTGTTTAAGTCACTACCGTTTTAAGTATTCTATAAACTAATTGCGATTTTGAGACGCCAACACCACAAAATATTGACGGCTAGTTGGGAGAAAATATATTCCGTATT
>JAOCPT020543950.1:0-11283 GCA_026546935.2 Palythoa grandiflora | reverse complement strand
TTATGATGTGTACCGCGGTGATATGCAATGACGTTATGACACAACCTTCGCGGTTATGAATGCGAATTGCGTTCATAACCGCGCAGGTCGTATCATAACGTCACTTTACACCTTATCGAATGAAAACCAGAAATGTGTTTAGATTAACCTATACTATTTTCACATAACATGTTTCAAAATATAAGCAAAGAAACCTTCAGCTAAATGATTTTCCTAAAAATACTGGTCTTTTTCCATTTAAAACGCGAACTTCAAACCACAAACCTGACGGCGGGAACTTGGTCGCGTGACTTATAGCCGTCCGCAGTTTGAGCTCCTAAACCTCCATCTTAATCCCTCTATGTTTCTACAAACGTGTCTGTGCACTGCAGATCCTAGTCTTTAAGTAATTCGATAGTAGAGATGTTATACAAGGCAGTTTTTTTGTGCAACATGTCTCACAACGCCAATGCGAGGCGAGTTGCACGAGCCATTGCAACGTGTAACACCCCGTGCGATGGCTAAAATCATTGTGAGGCGAGTTGCACGAGCCATTGTAGCGTGTCACACCCCGTGCGATGGCTAAAATCATTGTGAGACAAGTTGCACGAGCCATTGCAGCGTGTAACACCCCGTGCGATGGCTAAAATCATTGTGAGACAAGTTGCACGAGCCATTGCAGCATGTACCACCCCGTTCGATGGCTAAAATCGTTGCGGTCAAGTTGCACACATCATTGCGAAAGTAAAATCCATTTCTTTTTTCACGCAATGACTTCAGTTAAAAGAATTTAAGTTAATGGAGCCAATGTGGTGTAACACCCCTCATGAGGTTTCAACCTCTTTATTTCATCACACCATGAACAACAACTGATATAACAATACTTTCGTTATATATTTCATTTGTATATGATGTCACACCTTTTTAAAGGAAACACAAAAGGCATATTTATCTTGATTGATATCTTAATAGACATAGACTATATATGCTGCTAAAGATAAATAGCAAAACAGTTACTGTTCATCAGCAGGATACCTAAACCGTGTAAATTGCTATTATTTTATCGTTTGTATCTATTTTTAGACCATGTTGTTGCCTGAATCCCTATTTTCACTCGCGGCATATTGTTAAAGGAGCAATATATAGTTTATGTTTGTTAAGATATCAATAGCTGCTCAAGAAGATACTGAAGGTTGATGTCTCTGTGTGTGTACAAATGAATAATGAATAATGAGGCCCTATTAGGGAAGGGGGGGTGGGTCCTAATATCCAGTATCCCTATAATTTTTGCTCCAAATATCCTGTATCCCTATAATCTTTGATATCAATATCCCTGTAAATCAAATTTGAAGTATATTTAATAGAAATACCGAAGATGTTATGAGTTTGTTTGTTGAGGTAGTTTTGTCTACCGTAACACTAACGTCACTAACAGTGAAACATAATATATATTTTCTATAATAAACATATAATAGTGACTTGATCATTTTTAACCCACTGTGAAGCTGGCCGCTAACGTGATTTGGAACAATGCCCCTATTTATTGTCATTATCCATCGCGTGCGTTTCTCTGGTGGGCCTTTCACCATTTATTCTTTCGCAGTCATATCAATTCAGCAATTTCATAGTAATATTATTATAATTATCCATGTTGCACGTGCAAAATTAGTGATAACAGGCCGGGAATGATTTTTAAATAGTTATATTTTAGTGTCTCGTTTCAAACATTTGAAACGTTTAGTCATAAAAAAGGTACATCGATTGATCCGGTGGCCGCCGTGTTCGACGAGACTTCGTGGTTCTTGAACTCGGCAGGATTGGCTCATCCGTCGGAATGTGTACGCCATCGCTGATTCTTTGAGTCTCTGGCACATCTGGCTCATCTGATCCATCTTCATCAACTGTCCCCAGATCTGCTGACTCCTCGGCGGTCAAACGATCCCCATAGTCCAAGTAGTCAATCACCGAACTAAAGTACTCATCTTCGTCCATTAACGCAGTATCATTTACAATTCGAATATGTACAACTTGACGTAGTATACCACTGATCTTAATTTGTCAGCGATACTGGACATCCACGAAACTGAAAGGAATCAGTTGATCCTGCTTAAATATGGTGGCTGCTATTCTCCTGTCCGAACCTTTGATGCTGTTTGCACATTTTCCAAGAAAGAATGGCGGTGCTTCTGGCAGTTCAGGTGGCTGTTTCAAAGTTGAAAAAGTGAGCTCTAGGTCCCTGATTGTCTGTGGGAAACAAACGCTATCTGGTCCTTGCAGATTTCGCGTGAAGCTGGTGACCTTTCGAACTTGCTCCATGCATTCTCTGAAGAAATGTAGAGTCTGTTCAACAGTCTCGACAGCTTCTTTCGCAGAAAACCTGTGTAATTTTGCACGGGATTCACTTCTGTGGACACTACTTCAAACTGGTCCAGCGTATTGATGGCGAAAATTTTTCCCTTGAGGCACTCGCTTTCGGGGACATTGCGCTTATATTTCAGTTTGATTTTGAAATCGACGATGCCAATCTCTGCCGTACGTTCGCCCATTCCAGACGAGATCTAAAGTCTTTTAATCAAATTTTCTCGAGACTGTTCTCGATCTTAGTTTGGAATGACCACTTTGAAACGGGCTTCTCGGTATTAAGTCTATAAATACAAGCTGTGACATCGTGCACCAGTTTCAGATGCGTTACAGCCATTTCACGGAGGTACTAACGAAAGGTTTGTACCACGAAAATGGACAACCTCATTCCCAGGGTCCTCTTCTACACGTCCGTGTAGGACAGGACCCTGGGAACGAGGTTGGACAATGGACAATGTGCGAATGCCGGCAAACACCAGAAATATGAACCTTTTGAAAACATGAGCTTGTGAAACAAGCATTTTCAGTGTACTATTAATGCAGACAAAGGATAAACACAAGCGCGCGTAGACAAACAAAGGGAAAGTGGTTTGAAAATGGTGAAAAACACAAAAAAATAATCTTTATTCTTTGTTAAAATGTACAATTTTTATCACTCGATATCCCTTGATATAGTTTCTACGTATCCCGTATCCCTATAATTTTTTCCTCCAATATCCCGTATCCTTGAAACCCCTAACAGGGCCTCTATAATACAAGCAGAGAGGTCGTAACTAACGTCATTATTGACATTGTTTTCAAAGGGAAAAGGAGTTTCGACGATGTAGTAACTCATACTTCATGGAGCTGGTTTCTCTTTTCTGCTTTAATGAGAATGCGGCAGTTGACAATGATCTGTTTGGAGTGTTGATGAAATACGCTCTTCGTGCACCTTCGGATACCAAAGATGCCCGAACTCTACCGTTTCCAGACGATAAGAAAGGCGCCGAAACTGTTGTGAGATCATTTCTGATGCAACAGCTTCTTCAGTCAAGGTATATAGGCAAAGCTAAATCTTAACGGTCCATTGGAGCCGATGCTTATCTCGGTTCTCTATAGTGCAAACCCGATGAGACGGAACACTGAACCGTCGTAGGTTAGCCAGCCCTATAGCAGGAGCTGGTAGGGTAAGCAGGATGGAAAGCTGAGACATCTTCGGGGGAATGAAGGTCACAAATGTTGACCGATTATAACAGAGCTGTAATTTGATCCCTGCGATCTTGTGGTTGGAAGGCAAACATTTATAACTAGACAAACCACAATGACATTGAGCAAGATATAAAACTGCAGGTTATATTCAATCGTTACAAATGTTCTTTGTTTCAGTGGCAGTAAGGCAAAAGAGCATCTTGAAAAGAGCCTGAAGAAGTATGAAGGCCAAGCCCAACATAAGCTACACATCTCCCTTCTCTTTGTACAGTGCCTTGAGGTTAGTGTTTAAATATATTTTGCTTGCAGATAGTTATGCAGCTGTGGCAGGCTTTAAGGATTTTGTATCTTTAACACCGGTTTCGTTGCTACGTGCACCTTTTCAATTTCTTCTCGATTTTAGGTTTGGTTTGGGACTTTCGTCAATCCAAAACTTGTTCTTTTTTTATTTTGCGTGCGCCGGTCAATCACAATCCATGAACAACAGAAATGTAGCAAATCACAATCCATGAACAACAGAAATGTAGCCAATCACAATCCATGAACAACAGAAATGTAGCCAATCACAATCCATGAACAACAGAAATGCAGATAAAACGGCTGCGTTAAGACTTTCTCGCCAATTTCGGAAAATGCGTTCTGTTTAAACTATTACTTCCAGTTATCACCTCTTTTAGATCATTTTAAACGGAGAAGCAGAAGTAGCAGCGTGTTTTGTTATTTGTAAATTTTTAATTTTGGCTTGCAAATGGTTGAAAAACGACACAGATGTATGTTCCATTTACTAAAATTTAAAGGCAAAAGAATTGGTTGCACGGTTTTGTAAGCATTGCTACACACAACCTACAAGTATACTTCCAGTTATTTTCAATTTGAAAGACTTGGAGTAGTGGAGTAGCTTATTAAAATCCATTTCCATCTTTCCTAATTTTGCTATCAATATAATATGGTTAATTAATTTGATATCATCACAATTTAACACGACGAACAATCTTTTAACTTACTTAGTTCTTCACAGATACTTTATGATTTTAGCCACTGTAGCTGTTACTTGATCCCAAAACTTTCACGTATGTTTGCATGAAAAAAAATGCATGTTATATTCAATCGTTACAAATCTGCATAAAAAAATCTTTCCTAAATTTTGATAACAGTGTAACATAGGATTAGCACATGATTTTTTGCTTCATTTTATTTGTTGTTCTGCTGGCCTCGCTCTGCCCTCGCCTCGGCAGAGCCATCGTGGCCAAACCTTGGTCAATGCAGAGGACCAATCTACAAAAGAGGCAAAACCGATGGGAGCTGTAAAGTTCATGTGTTACCTCGAAAAACATCATCAATGAGAGAGGTTAAACCTGAGTAACCGGAAAAAAACCCCTGGAAATCAGTTTGAGATCGACAAATCGCAGCCCACGTACGAAGACCAGGATTTGATGCCGGATCATAGAGACGGGAGGCGCAAATGACGACCACTACGACAACCTTTTCCATAACCGTGGATTTTATACAGACAGAAGCCATTTTATCCACAGAAGCTACGTTCATAGCAAAACCTATAATTTTATATTAAATTAATCTGAATTTACAACCTAAATAGTGACAGAAAAAGAGCATCATAAACATACCATTTTACGTGACAAATCACTAAATTGATGTTCTCTTTTATAACAGGATTCATTGATGAATACTTTCGGAAGATCATCCGACATGCTTGTTAAAATCGCAGCAGCGGTCGAGATTTGTAGCAAAGCAAGAAAGTCACTCGATTCAGTTTCTTCACATCAGAGAATCAATGTGGAGTTGTTAGAGGGGGTAGCAAAAGCGCGATATACCCTTGGAGTAGTTGCCGAGTTTTTGTACCTCAAGCACACTCAGAAAGAGAAGTTGGGAGATGATAGACAGGTATAACCAAGTGGTGCTATTATTGATGTAATTATGAATTTAGACAAAAATATAGCTTCACATCACTGAAGAGCAATGCAAAATGTAAATACTGCTTTATACTCAAAACGTACGTTTTTTTTCTAACCGTACATAAGATTGCTAAAATGCTGAAATAATATACTAGTGATAATAATAACGATTTATCGTACATAAGACTGCTAAAATGCTGAAAGAATATACTAGTGATAATAATAACGATTTATTGACATGCAGTATTTCTACATGGTAGCTTTACATCTTTCATAAACAGATGTAGATAGATCTGTCACAATATTGTAGTTTTGTGTTAATCTAAAATTAATGTTGTGTATTTTACCGGCTGAAATTAAAAAAATAAAAATAGAGGGTACAAATGTGTTCATGTAACCTTCTTTCACCCTCTATATGCATTTGGTAAATGAAATTCTCTATAACACAATAACCCATTTGCGAATTACGCTCCACTGTTCACGAACAAATCTTTCAAGTCGAGGCTAAGTGCTCACTTTTCATACATTTGCTGTATTTTTTAGCGCTTGGCCTCGAATTGATGGTTTTCAAAACTAATTCGTCACTTGCATGCTTGCACATTTTACTTAGGTTTGCGGTTCAGGCCTGAACAACTTTTGGTAAATATATAAATTTTTTTGTGTTAACAAAATGTATAAAATGCGTTTGCGGGAATGTTGAAAGTACATATCACAAAAACAAAGCAAGTTTGGAAAACTATTTGCTTTAATTAGCTAGTTGGGTTTACAAAGAAAGAAGAGCCGGAGTACCTGGAGAAAAACCATCGAAGTCAGAAGATGAGATTGACATTAATTCTCAGTCAGAGCCAGGATCAAATGTAGGGCCATTCCGCCAACAAGGATTCCCCAGTGAAAGTAAGATAAGAGAACTTAAAGGAAAACTCTACTTTTTTACGAGTTATTCTTATATTAATGTTCACAGTAAACTTAACTTGTGTGGAACGTTTCTTTGCCATGTCTTGCACCACAATTCTTGAAAGCAACGACGAATAGCAGGTTTGGACGCAGCCATCTTGGAAGCTATACTGAATCTCGTGACGTCATTTCCCTGCCGGTGTTGTGAACACTGACTTACGTGTTTCTTGTAAGTATTTAGCTTCTTTGTACAGGCTTTTACGGATAGAAATCGAAATTCAGTTGCAACCATGAGTTCCTCTTACACTATATCAGTGTTCAGAACACCGGCAGCGTAATAATGTTACGAAACTCAGTAGAACTTCCAAGCCGGCTATTTAAGCTGCTTTCAAGAACGATTTCTCGGTTGTGGCTCAAGACATGACAAAGAAATGCTCCACACAAATTACGTGTTTTGTGAACATTAATAGAAGAATTAATAGGTCGTAAAAATAGGTAGAGTTCTCCTTCAGAAAGTCTGACAATTTTATTTTTTATGAATTGTTTTTAGATAAACAGTGACTTGGGGAATTTGATTGATGTGACGAAGGCAATGTGTTCCGCTCATCACGAACTACGTGTTTATCTCTTCAAACAAATTGGAAGAAGATATGGATACACAACGTTTTCTGAGATTGCAAACCAGGAAGAAATGAAATGGATTTTGCCGTCCTACTACAGAAGAGTTCAGGTAATCACATCTTGAAATTGTTTTTAACTTCTCCATTTTGTTGATATCAACATTACCCACTGCGTATAAACTAGCAGTTGCATGTACTGATTGCTACTTTGTTGCTTGTCCTCGTGCTGGTGGTGTGGTTCATGTGATCGGAGCTGCTAAATATTAGTGATATTGTTAGTAAGGACTTTTGATATTCGTATGAATGCTGAGTTGAGATAAATGGTTATCAAAGTAGAAACCCACTAATGGTCTGTCATAAATCCTGTATTCTGATTGGCTGCTTCATCATCGTTTATTTTGTGAAAGGCCATGCGTGCGAAAAATTCCGTTTGTTACAGTTCAGCAATTCGTTATATCTGTTCTCTCAGGTTTATTCACAGAAATGTTCGTTATGCTACACGTAGCAACCAAGTATCATCAGCAAGCCTCGTTTTCATGCACATAAATATTGCGACGCCATCTTTTAGTCCATATTACATTTAATATTCATATTTATCATAGTTAGGTAATAGATATATAGGTAATATACAATTTTATTTATAAGAATTGTTGTAATTACAGTAATATAATTAATGTGCATTTACACTTTACAGGAAGAAAAGATATTACCTGATCCCTTCTTAGTTCACGCAAGAAATTATCAGCTGGTCAGGGAAGCTCTAATGCTTGGTATACTGCATCGAGACACGAGTGAAACGGTCGCAACCATCAAGGTTTGAATTTCAAGTCTTTGTCTCTTAGAACAACTGTGTTTCTACGGAGTCAATGAGTTTCTCTTCTACTACGCCTTCATTTATGTTTTAAATTTCTCATATAGATAATATTATTCATAAGTTTGTTACACGTAAACGCTTTACAATTAATATTTACTCTGCTTACTGAATAAAGTTATGATTTATTTGCTGTTCCTTGCTGTATTATAACAAATCTTATCTTGTATATACATGCTTATGTGTTTGTGTACAGTAAAACCTCTTTATTACGGACACTTTTTTAGGTCCCGCCAAAATGCTAACTTAGTTTCTTCAGAAATTACCTCTACAACGCGGACACTCTCAAATACGGACAACGGACACTATTTCACGTCCCCAGAAAGAAAAAGACCTCTTTAATAAGGGCACTCATTTTGTGAGACACATCAAGCATCTCCTGTTCAGCGATTCATATGTTACGTTTAACAAATTTTGACACCACAGCCACAGCTTGAGTTTATTAACACTTATACGCGGGTATTTCTACGAAGAATAGGTAGACAGCTCTCTTAGAACAACAATGAACATCATTCGTCCGACCAGTCGGATGGCAGATTTCCTTTAGGCAGAAATAACACGAATGTTAAGTGGAAGAAACTAATCGCCAAAACTTGCGAGTCTTATTACTGCCTAAAATGATCTTTTTAAATCCTCGTGAATTTTAGTTCTTTGTTGGGTCGTATTTAGAAGCCGTAGATGTACAGATGCGAAGCACAAAAGGTTTTATTTATAGCAGTGGGATTTTTTCCGAATTCTACTAGTGGGAATGGGATTTGTATATGGGATGTGGAATTTCCATAAATCACTTTTTTAATCCCAGCCTGAATGTTTTTATTACATTTAAAATAGTTTTGCTAAACGAAAGTTGTATAAACATACTTTTGTTTAGAACTTTTTATTGTTATTTTTATTGTTATTAAATGTTTTAAACAACAAGGATTTTAAAAACTATCTTTGCATTTAACCGCGAAAGTATGAGTTGTTTATAGTAATGCGCACTGAAAACGGTCAGGTGTCATATTTGGGGGCTCCTCTATAATACGGACACCTCTCCAACAAGCTAAATCCTTCTAAGTGGCCCGTTGGAGCCTGTACGTATCCCCGGTTTCTGTAGTGTTAAGCGGATGAGAGTCATTGACTCCCCCTGGACGGGACACTAACCCATCGCAGGTTAGCCCCCAGCAGAAACTGGTACTCATTTTACCGACCTCAGGAGGATGGAAAGCTGAGTCAATTTTGGCGGAAAAGAAGATCACACAAATGTTCAACACTCGGCTGAGTCGGGGATTAAACCTGGGACCTTGTGGTTAGAAGGCAAAGACCTTGCCACTACGCCAGCCACGCCGCCGTACACCTCTATAATGTGTACATATTTTGCATTGCCCCTTAGATGTCCGTATTTTAGAGGTTTGGCTGTATGTGTGTCTGTGTGTATAATTAGTGTTGATTTTTAAATTACTTTTTATTATTCTGATACTAAGACTGTCTTTCTGTTTCTGCATAACTAGGCTGAAAGGATGTCATCATTTTGCAGAGATGTATTTTTCCTTCTAGCCATATACAGAAATGTGACCACGAGCAATGTTAACAGCTCAAGACAAATCGAGGTATATTTAGCAATCAGAATACTTGCCCTCAAGATCTATCGGCTAAGGGAATGACGAGTAGATTATCAATTGCCAATATAGAAGTTCAGAGCAAGAAGAAAATTCTGAAACGCAAAAACAAAAATACTTTTTATGATAAAAGGTTGTTTTAGTTTGTTCAAACAATAAATGTTGATGATACAAAGTCTGTTGAGTAAAACTTGTTAATTGATGCTTTAAATGATTTTTTTCTTTTCATCGAAAAAGTTTAAACCATATATTATTGCATTGCTACCGTCTATTTTCTAGCGCTCCTACATTGATATCAGTGATTTGTATTACTGAAGGGACTTACCATAGTAAAATTAATTTACTAATTACTACTAGTATGATAATCAGATTACATTAGCGATAGAAAAAAGCTGCAGTGACTAGATTTCTACAAATATATCTTACATTGCTGAAAATATATTGGTTATACTATTTATTTTACGGTTTGAAAGTACAGATTGTATCATGAGGGACTGCTTAAACGAAGTTATTTGATAGGTTCACAGTACTAACTTTTTTAAACCTTTTAGGGAAAAAAAGAATTGATAGATGGCCTCGCCCACCAAGTCTTGTCTGAAGAGGTAAATAAACCTTTTGGCCAAACATACACAGAGGGAGAGTTCAGTAAATCCCTTTTTAGTATGCCTGCTGCGTTCATCTTGAGATTTGGCATAATTAATAAATATACTTTCAGTTATGGCTGGTCAGATTTGTTGTTTACATACCATAGCCAAAGTATTCTACGTTCTACGTGGCTAAATCATTTTACGTGCATAAGTTTCCCTTTGGGCCGACGCTTGTCTATAAAGTTTCTATAGTTAGAGGATGAGTATCGCTGACTCCCCCTGGACGGGACACTAATCCATCACAGGTTAGACCCCAGCAGAAGCTGCTGCTCATTTTACCGAACTCCTAAGGATGAAAAGCTGAATAAACTTTGGCGGAAAAGAAGGTCGCACAAAGACTTTCCGAAAATGTTTAAAATTTGCAAAATTATTTAAAAGCAGATTTTAAAGTACTTCCGAAAATTTCCGAAGATTTTCGAACACTGCCGAAGATTTCCGAAGATTTTTAAAAATCCAAAAACGCATAAGAAACGGTTTTTAAATATTTACGAAGCTTCCCGTAGATTTTTGGGAAACTGTTGGATAGTTCTGGCAATGATTTCCTAAGATTTTCTGACAACGAAGGCATTACTTGACGATGAAGATTTTATATAATAAAAAGAAAATAACATGATAAGTATGGAAAGCTGAATAAACTTTGGCTGAAAAGAAGGTCGCACAAACGCTTAACACTCGTCTGAGTCGGGATGTAAATCCGGGACATTGTGGCTGGAAAGCAAAGATCTTACCACTGCGCCAGCCTCGCCTCCATGTAAAGTACTGTAAGTAACATAACGATTCATTTTACACTCCATATAGGGTTCATAAAATTCCATCAACGTATACCTCTGCTAATATTTGCGGTATTTCCCCGATATCATCAGGTTCAGGTTCGTACGTTTGCGGAGAACCTTGTAAGAAACACCCAAGGGAACGGATTTCCACAACTGGGAGCGAATCCCAATCAAACAGCAGTGAATCGTACGTTAGCAGAGTTGGTTATCCATTTGGCCACTGTTCTACGCTGCGCGGATTCAAACACCATTCTTGAACCGCTAAAGCTTCTGATGAAAAATCCCACTGAATTGCTTGTAAGTTGTTTATCAGTCGATACGAATATATTTAACTGCAAAGAAGAGAGCTACAATCGTTGCCGAAATACCTTGAACCTGTATGCTAATTAATTCACAAAGTACTAAAACTGTTCATGAAATGAGTATTTCAAAGTTTCCC
>JAOCPT020543916.1:0-11285 GCA_026546935.2 Palythoa grandiflora | reverse complement strand
AGAGCGCGCCCAAAAGGAACAAAATGAAAAGCCTCCCGCGTGCCGCAGTTCACTTGTGCGATCTGCTGAAAAGTCTTTTACATTCAAAAGTCTTTACTGTGGAACAAAAGTAGACTTCAGTGAGGACAAAAAACAACACAAAGAGCCTTATCCCGTGACTACCATAGAAACGAAAGACAATATACTCTGTGCAGAAAGACAGAAGTCAAAGCCAAAGTTTTACATGTTCACGATCTTCCCGCTTCAGACCCTGTCTACCATCAAAACTGTGATGTGAACTTTCGCACTGGAAGGCAAATCCCCAAGGAATATGTTGCAGATGAAACTGCAAACAAGAAAAGGAAAACTGACCGCCCACAAAACAAGGTAAAACACAATGCTTTCACTGCAGTTGTGCAATAACGATCGATAATTAGCTGGTTCAAGTCGATCCTCAGCTCCTGTTCCAGCGTCTGCTCTTGGCCGCAAATAGTTCCGAAGACCTTCAATCTTTATATTTCGCTACAAGTTGAGCAGTTATCAGGCATCTCTATTTGATTTCCAACTAATGATGCGGCAAGCCCGAATAAACCAGCTCTAGTGACGCCATTTGGTCCAAGCTCAACCCACAAACTACTGGCGAGGCAGTGCCACGTGATTCAATTATTCAGTATGTTTTGGACGGAGGTGCGCTGCTGCACAGAGTGGTTTGGCCCTCTGTTGGGTCAGTTACATTCGGAGAAGTTTGTGGTCTTTACTGTAATTATGTAACTAGGACGTACCGCAGAGAAACGGTTGTGTTTGACGGATACAGCAACATCTTGTCAACAAAACAGATGGCGCAACCCAGGAGATCAGGTAAGATTGGTCCCACTGTCGCGTTCACGCAGGACATGAAGGTCACTCAGAAGAAGGGCGTGTTTCTATCTAATGCCAACAATAAGGAGCGCTTTTTAGTTATGCTTGGCGAAGGATTGTGCCAACGTCAGTGTTAGACGCACTTCGCAGATGGTGATGCCGACTTTCTTACTGTAAATACCGCCGTCCAGCCCGCAAAAAAACTGAAACCACCGTACTTATTGGGGAGCTAGGACACCGACTTACTTGTCCTTCTTTTTCTTTACTTTATTCCCGAACCAAAAAGCAACTCATTGTGAAAGCGAGTATGGAACATTAAAAAGATACAAGCTGAACTAGAAACTGAAATCTGCAATAACATTCTATTTATTTATGCAATTCTTGGATGTGATACCACTTCTCGGGTGCATGATATTGGCAAGGGCACATTACTCAAGAAATTTACGTCACCTCAATATACCGACAGCAGGCGGCAGTGTTTCAGGGCGTGGTAACGAAAGAAGAAGTCATCTCTTCAGGGGAATACGCGCTTGTGCTCCTGTTCAATGGCAAGCGAGGACAAAGCCTCGATGCTCTCTGGTGTTAGCGCTACCAGGAAAAGCTGGTAACAAATACCGCCAAGATTGATGTGAAAGCCTCCCTCCAACATCAGCTGCAGCAAACTTATATTTCACAGTCTACGTGTGTACGCCCAAGTCCTTCAATGGAGATGGGAGGAGGTTATAACGTTGAAGAGTGGGGATGGACGATGAAAGGCGTTCTGGTAGTGCCTGTAATGACGGACTTGCAGCCGGCACCAGATAGCCTCCTGCGTATCGTGAGGTGTACCTGCTAATCTGGATGTGGCACCATGCGGTGTTCATGCCGCAAGAACAACTTGAAATGTTCTCCGGCCTGCAGCCAGTGGCAGAGGATCTAGCTGCACGAATTCCTCTATTGTACTGCGAGAACACGACACAAGTGAGAATGAATAAAATGTGGGTCCAAAAGATCTTTTTCTTGTGTGTCCTATAGTGTCGCAGAGTAAATGTAGATATATAAAACATAGGATAAAACAAATAATCGGCTACTTGTTTAGCCATGGTTTTAGTTTTGTTTTCTTTAATGCTGCTTGTTTGGTAATTAGATTTGTTACTCATTTTTTAAACGGTATCTAATGGTGAAAGTACCCTCGGCCTTTCAAAAACTAATATTCCATAATAATGACCTGATATTCTATAATTATTACCTATTCTTTTGGATTTTAATTCTTGTTACAGCTGTAACTCGTGTTTGCTACTGAAGAACTTCTAATCTAAATTAAGCTTTGTTTTCATTATTTCATGCAGGGAATCATCATGTTGAATTTCATATTTATTATAATGACCTCACTACCAACCATGGATAATGCAAATATTTATATATTACTTACTTTTTTTACATTATTTAGGAAATTGAGTCCAGTTTGTGCATCTTCCTATGATTTATTTTAAATTATATGAATGACCTACATGGCAATAGTTTCGCTCCTCACTTCTTAAACTGTAGAAAGATATAGTGAAATGTACTGCTGAGTTTCTTCAGTGGTGCTTGGTATATTGTTTTTAAAAAGTATATCAAAATTTTGTGAAAATAAACGTGTATAAACCTTTAAGTACAACATTTTCCGTTCCAGCCTCGTTTTCATGTCGCAGGAGAGCGCGAGTATCAATTAAGTTCATTTTGAAAGCTTTCCCGTGCAAGATTTTCTTAGGACTTTTAGTATGTTGTTTAGGGCAGTTGTCTGGTCTATGTTTCGAAGAGAAAACTTCTTTTGCAATTAGTGGTAGGTCAAACCTCAAATTGACTAGACTAAATGTGATAAACCTTATTACGTGAATATTTCGCGACTTGTTAATTTCGCGGTGTGGAAGAACGCGTTTTTTGCGATACTTAATTCTGTGTAACTTTTTTGCGTAAAATTCATGTTTCAAGTCAAATAAAATATTTGTACTTTCGCGTTTTTGAATTAAGCATCAATACTTTTTCTTCTTATTTTCTTTATTTTGTTTCAAAATCACTAATCTAAATCGCAACACAACATTGAATGAAATAAATCGAGTTTATCCACAGTTTTGTATTGCACGCTATTTTATAAGAACAACTTTATAAGAATAACTGAGGCTCAACTTTGCCAAAATTTAAGAACAATTTTAATAAGAACAAGCTCAGGCTGAGGCTAACTAGGAACGTTTTTGTGGTAGAAAGTTGATGAAAATTTTGCGATAAAAGATTCACGGTACAGACTGCTAGCGCTCAACAAAGAAAGGTAGTTCGCCACTAAGTTCAGCCAAACAATACATGTGTGGCGCACGGCATTTCATTTTCCAATACCTTGTTTTATTTTGTTTTTTCTTCAATAAAAACCACTCACAGAAATAAGAACAAATTAAGAACAATTTGAGGCTGAAATCGCCAAAAAATTAAGAACAATTAGCCTCGGCAAAATTTACTGGTTATAAAAAAAACCCGTGTATTTCAACAGCCAGTCTTCATCAGGTTTAACAGGGCAAATTTTTGGGCTGCCTGTGATAATAAATGAATAAATATTCATCGTAGGAACACAAAGTTAATACCGATGACGGCTCTTTATGCATTGTTTGGAGGGATCACGCTCACACGGATCGCTCGCGGCAGTCATTTGGGTGCAGCTGGCTTCCCTTGGCTTCACAAACATGGCGGATGGTAGTTTTTCGGGCAACCGAAAGGCTCGACAGATAGGGCGAAGAGGTGCCATTAAACAGAAGAACGTGTCAGTGATCAAGGATCACCAGTTTTTATCAACATTTTTCAGACAACCTACATTTTGTGCCCACTGTAAAGATTTTATATGGTTCGTTATTGGTATTGTTATTTGTAACTCTTGTCAAGAGAGTTGCTTTTGTGCAGTGCAGCAGTCGTTGTTCAATTTTGCTGCAGTCGTTTTTAATTGTCAGAACATTTTATTTTTAGGGGATTTTTATCGCGACAAGGATACAAGTGTAATGGTAGGTGGAGTTAAGCCATTGTACTTTTGTCGGTCGAAGTTCATTTTGTCGGCTTATCCCAATCTCTGAATTTCGTGTTTTTCACTGCAGTTTGCGGGTTTGCTGTCCACACACGATGCCATGAATATGTGTCTTTTGTTTGTCCCGGAGCATCGGACATCGACAAAGATGGGGTAAGGTTTTAATATTTCGCATTTAAACCTTAATCGAGAAGAGGAAGTTGTGCTTATATTTTAGTGAAAGTGCATGGCAAAAATGCATAATTTCCAACTTCTTTTGACTTTTAAGGTTCCCGTTTCACCGCACCGATTCAAGATTAATACTTACACAAGTCCAACTTTTTGCGACCATTGTGGTTCTTTGCTGTATGGATTACGTAAACAAGGGCTCAAATGTGAAGGTAATGCTTCTTTTAAATTTACGTGAGAAATATTTACAAAAATCTTGTAGATGTTGGGTTGACGCCTCGAAATCGTCTACTTAGCATTGATAATAGTGCGTTCCGGGCTAAGATTTAATTGCTATTCTCCAGCATGTCAGATGAATATACACAAAAAATGTGAGAGACTTGTTCCAAAACTATGTGGCGCCGATCACACGGAGCGAAGAGGACGAATTCACATCAAGGTTTCTTATGAACCCAACAACAATCGCCCCAGTGGGTTAGACGAGACGAAGGGGCACATGCGAGTGGAAGGTAACAGTCTGTGTTTACTTTTCTTAAATTCTTATAGCAAAAATCAAAATAGTATATGTTAACTTCCGCACAGCCGATACTTTCATAATTTGAAGTTTGCATTTTTGCTGTTTAATATGGCTGCACTAGAATATTGATGTTGCCTTATCGAAGTTCGGTTTTCCGTATTTTTAATATGCGATGGCTAGTGTTACGATTTTCGGAAGAACTGGCGATGAAAGCGTCAGTTTTTGTCGTTATTTCAAATTTCACGAGTTCTTTTTTTATATTTTTCAGTAAATCCGAATCTAATCATCAAAAACAGGTTCAATTTATAATTTTTTTCTCAAATAATTGATCAATATTTTGTGAAACAGCTTTAATCTTTACGGTTTGACGAGGTAGAATAGCTTTCTCTAGCTTTTCATTCCGTTTACTAGCTGATTTTTTCCCTAGTTTGATGTTTTTATAACATAAACCAAGTTAGTAAAACATTAGACATTAATCAAGTACAATTTTTAGAGTTTTGATTAAATTTCTGGCGTTTGTCCGTTGGTTAGCAGAAAGTCTCTGGAGCTAATGAATCACATTTGGGTAATAATTATGAATATTTATTAGGCTTTGAATGAAGACTATGCTTTTAAGAGATTTAACAAGAAAAAGAAAACAATAAAGCTGTGATATTTTGTTGTTGAAATAAAGTACTTCAATTTGAATTCAATGAAATTCTTTTTTCTTCTAGGTGTCCCGTGATAAATTATAAGTAAATTTTGTGAATGAAATCGTGTCTTCAACTTTATATTTGTTTTGATTGATTTTGCATATTATTTAAAACCTCTCCTTATATTTTCGAAGCAATTGTGCTTTGAAAACTTGAACAGCTGGTAAATATTTGCTCTTTAGATATATATTGAACTTTGTGCGTTGTTTTTCAAAATGTTTAAACTTTGGTTCGTATTGGATTCATATTCAAGGCAAAATTTGTTACTAAACTCTCAATTTTTTTTGTACTGGCCGAATGACGTTTTCTTTCATATTTATCTTCAAAATGTTAATTTAAGGATTACTGAATCATTGAAGACATTTTTTCTGCGAGTTGCATTTAATTACTTTGTAATTTATACGTCACATCAAAATATTGCAGAAAAATTAGAATTTCAAGAAACTTGCAATTATATGCGGTGTTTTCTTTTGAAAAAGTTATAAAAATCGTAACCTCGATAGAATGCAATGGCTTTTTATGGGAAACATTGTGTAAACATCATCTAATTGCATTACCACAAACTCTTCCGAGGGCTTGAAGTTAACATTTTATTCTACCAGCAAAGTTTTACTAAAGGCATTTTTTTCCTACTAACAAACTGGTAAGAGCACCAGCAAATTATACAAAATATTAAATATTTATTCTCCTCTGTTGTTGGCCTGACAGCCTTTTTTTAAAAGCTGCACTATTCACCCAAAGCAAAGTAGGTCTGGTTCTTTTATTGAAAGATATTGGAGACAGAAATAATTCAAGCTTGCAAATTTATTTTGTGCTAGTGAGTATATTCCTCTCACATTTTGTGAGTTTTTAAGCTTTAATATTGAGCCCTGCTCATGCCATCTTCCATATGACATTCAAGATACCCAAGGTTGTCAGTAATTCAAGTTACCGCCTTAAGCTAGAATAATAAATATTTAAAAAAAGGTATTGTCTGTTAAGGTGATCTTTAAAATATATGTTAAAATCATAGGCTAAAAGTTTTAATTTGTTGAAAATTCTGTGTGCTTGAAAACATTTTAGGAATTTTAAACAAATTTAAACTTTTAGCCTACGATTTTTGTAACATTAATTTTTATAATCAAAATATTATGAGGGTCTTCAAAATGTTTTCACTTTCACTTTTATTTCCAATTATTAAAAACTTCAATTTACAATGCATCCTCTCCTTCAGGCAGCAGAGTTTTTCAAGGCAAGCAGTGTCTTGTTTAATTATTAATTACAATATAATCTAATTATACTAACAATAAGTTCAAAGAGCCAATAGCAAGTGGTGCATATAATCATGAGTTCTTTTGCCTAAGTTAATTTAATTTGGTGTAATAACTTTTAAAGTTTTGATGTGAATAAAAAATTATGTAATTTTTTAAATAAAACTTGCTGTATTGAGAATAAAACTTTATACCTGTCATGTGAAAAATTACTCAAACCAATGTTTATTTTCTTGCAGTTTTTTTTTTAAAAACTGTAAAACTATAAATAGGTTTATCAAATAGTCGATTTATTTTTTTCCTTCATTTTACGTGCCCTGGAGGAAGGTAATATATATGTGAATAGATTGTGCATTTAGATAACCAGTGGTTCACTAATAACTAATATCTGAGTCTAGTTCTGTTATACATTTGACCAGAAAACCCTACAGGTCTGTTTCATGAGGACTGAGGTGGTCTTTCAGCTGGAAAAAACTGAAAATTACCAGTGAGTAGCAGTTTATTAATTTTCAGTTTACTCCTGACAAATGAGGATCTAGGTCCTCATGAAACAGATCTGTAAGGTTTTCTCATCAAATTTATAGTTTTTAGCCTGCATTGTATCTCTTCACCTTAGTAGCACTATCTCGGAAAAGATCAACAACTGCATGTACTGTACATGTCTAGTTCTAAATATAGGAGTTATTAAAAATAATAATTAGAATAGATATGGAATGAAGATTTATTTCATGTTTTCTGGAAGTAAGAAAAATTAGGGCTTTTATCCTTTTGGTTTGCTTGATATTAATCATGTGCAGCATTAAAAATAGGGAGAATTTTAGTATTGTAGATAATCCTTATAATTTTTAGAAATTGAAATGACTGTACACCTGGGGTTTTTACAGGTCATGGAAAACCTTGAAAGTCATGGAATTTTAGAATTTCATTTTTCAGGCCTGGAAAGTTATCTAATTTTCATTTGGGTGAAAATGTACTCTACATTTACTTTTTATCGCTGCGCCTCAGAAAGCCTTTCAATTCCCCCCAAAATCAATATAAATGTAACAAACAATGATTACTAAAGAACAGAATGTTGAATGAATGATTTTATTACATTTCTGAACAACAATTTTCAAAATTCGAATTTCCCATACATTTGCTTAAATTCGGTTGACGTTCAAGCACAGGTAGTCCACGAAATTCGGTTGGCGTTTAAGTATCGTGATGGGAGCGTGGGTTACCTGTGTAGAAACCGGAGATAAGTACTGGCTCCAATGGGCCTCTTAGGCTCGTAAAAGAATTTAGCTAGCATAGCTTCAGAGAAAAATCGAGGTTATTTTACAAAAATAGGATTTTTTAGGGGTGTAAAAACAAATAAGCATTTTTTTTCGTCAGTTCCTTTCTGCCTTTCTTAAAATCTATGCTATGAGGTATTTTGGAGGGTTGAAATTTTTCATACCATGGTATTTTTAGGGTATTTTTTCATATTTCCCAACAAAAACATTTTCTTCACTGGTGAAGAAATTCACAACTATAATACCAGAAATAAAAATTTTTTTTGTCTCCCTGCTTGTAGGACAAATATACGAAAATTCTCACTTTGATTTCAAGGACCTAAAATTTTTAATTCAATAAATAACGAAATAAAAAATTCATTGAATCTTAAAGAATTTACTTCCAAATTGAAATCCACTTTCTTGGATTAGAGTGCTAACGCTTGCTCTTGCTTCTGTTGTTGTTGCGCCGCTTTTTATCTTAAATGCATGGTTCATTATAAATGTTGTATTTATTTATTTAGTTTCAGTCTCAATATTTTTGTTCTGCCATTGACAGTTTACATTCTAGTTTTTTACTCCTTTTCTTAAGGCAGTCCTTTAAATAAGCAAAATAGCTTCCTGGGCTGCCTGCCAAAATATGATAATTACATGTAATTTAGTACTATAATTTATAAAAGCAAATAAAATGAACTGAACTGAACAAGCATCCCTATCCTATTTACCCCGAAGTACCCCCCACACCAGGGGAGATTTCCATCTAGAACAAGTGTCAATGTTTTCCAAACTTTATAGAACAGGATATAGTAATTCCAATTTTGTTTATAATTGATAAACATGAAACATTTTTTAGAAATTTCATACATTTATCTTACAAGTTTTTATCTGCATGTTGCTCTTCATTGCTAAATTTGTTTTTAATGAAGGATAAATTTTATAAATCTCAAAGCAGTTCTGATTATGTTTGTTTTCTTTGAATGTAATCAAATGTTAATCAAAGAGAAATTATAGACTTTTATTTCATGTTTAGTCTAGAGCAGGGTTGTTTTTTTAGGATAGTCTAGAATAGGGTATTGAAAACAGCCTCTGAAGATCTAGCAGAGGATTTCTCTAATTTAGAGGCCCTGATTTGCGGTGGCATTCCACCAGACCTTGCTTTTTGCAAACTTACAGCACTATTTGTTCCATTTGGTGCTTAATAAATGAAGGTGACCCATATTAAATGAAGGCTCTGAAAACTTAATCTATGTTTTATTATGTTACAGAAAAATTATCTTAAAACAAGGACAAGTATTTTTAGAACTTTGCCTTTCTTGAAAAATTCTTTTTCTACTCCTCGTTTTTGATTTTGAGAGTGTGGCCTTGCCCCTGCGTTGTTTAAATCTTTCTTTTCATTACAGTCCGTGAAGCCAAGAACCTTATTCCAATGGACCCAAATGGTTTGTCAGACCCGTATGTTAAGATCAAGATGCTGCCAGACCCAGAAAATTCTAGCAAGAAAAAGACAAAGACAGTCAAGAAGTCTTTGAACCCAGTCTTCAATGAAACATTTGATTTGTAAGTTGTAATACTGTGGATCTTCCAAAGTACCATGTTGTTGTTTTGGTGGGCACCAGGTCTTACAAATCTCATGGAATCTTGTGGCCCTGTTGACAAAATAGTGGGAAATAAACACTGTACATGATTATGAAAATACCTTATAATGAAAAAAGTACTTTATATCCCAGACACTGTGATAATTTATATTTGTAATACCTGTGTCCTGCCAAAACAGTGGGAAATACACACTCTATGTGATTGTGAAAGTGCCTTATACTTGTAATAACTTTGGATTTTACCTTATTATAGGAAATAAATGCTCCACGAAATTCACACAAATCGTTAAAATTTGCATTAATTTAAGTAGCATTAATTTTGTTGAACATTAATTAAGTGCAACATTAATTTCTGCACTCTTAATATCCAGTATTTAAACCCCAGTTTCGGAACCTGTTCAAACATTCTTGATCACCTAAAAAGCATTAACTACAAGCTAAAGGAAAGGGTATTATTTTATCGGGGTGGAGATTGGCTGATATCATGGACTGCGTGAAAAATGCTACAGAATGGCCAGATTCCGTCAAGTAACCCTACGTTTAGAATTTTGCATACTGTTGTGTTGAGCACATTGCTCAGTTTTGCTCAGTTTTAAATTTTTTTGTGTCGTGTTGAAAAAATTTGTTCCAGTTACTACCACCAATTGTGTCTTAATTGTGTTAATTTTATTTATTGTGAAATTTTACCTCTTCTGCGTTAATTTTCTTTATTCAAAAGACATTTTCCATTAAATTTGTGTTAATTTAAGTCGTGTTAATTTCCAATACCTTAATTTCATGGAGCATTAATTTTCTATAATAAGGTAGTTTGTTTTTACCATTTTAACCTTTTCAGCCTCTGATAGTTTATCAACATCTAACTTCTCCTTACATAATTTAAACAAATAATATAACTGGTAATGAGAAATAAGGAATTGATCAAGCCGATTAAGCTGTAGAAATTGAAAAGTTAAAGTCTCCCAAATTGCTTATAAAAAAAGTATGGAGCTCAGCTGGGAGAATTTACCAAAATGTTTGGGTTTTAAGGTTAACTGGCAATTACCACAATGAAGAGCTAAGTAAGGACATATAGTAATATACATTTCTAACTCGTTTACAACAATCTGCTGATAACTATCTAATGTAAACATGTATTGTTCAGTAGTACATTGATATTGAATTGGCAAACTATTACTATAAAATTTCTGATGATGGAGACAAAACTCTAGAAACTCAGAGTTAAATTTTGTAATAAGCCATAAGCATATACCCAACCAGTGAATAAGTGTTTATCACATGCTGTGATTGATTTACTTATTAGTGAATATCCTGTATATTCACTGATACGCAATCATGACAGCAGACTGGATTTCAGCAAAGCTGAAATTTTAGAAATAAATGATGTGGCAGTTCCCAAGAATGCAAAAAAATCCACAAAATTTGGGGTGAATGTATTTTGAGGTAAGTTTTAATTGTTTGGTTTTATGAACAACTTTTTCAAAAATGAACAGTGAGTGCATGGCAGCTTGGCTTTGGACGAAATATGTATGTATATATATATATATATATATATTTTAAAAAAGCCTGTTTTTCAGTGATTCAATGGTTGGGTATGTGCAAAGGTTCATTAATGCCGCTTCTTTTTTTTTGGACGAGAGAGAAAGTTCAGTAAGGGTGAAATGAAAGCGTAACTTATGTTGATTGCATTTTTAGCTATCTTCAACCCAAAGACAGAGATCGTCGACTGTCAGTTGAAGTGTGGGACTGGGACAGGACATCTCGTAATGATTTCATGGGCTCCCTGTCGTTTGGCATCTCTGAACTAATTAAAAACCCAGTGGAGGGTTGGTTTAAACTTCTCAACCAAGAAGAAGGTGAATACTACAATATTCCAGTAAATGACGATGTGGTTGCTGAACTATCAAAAAAGTTCCAGGTGAGTTGTAGTTTCCATCTTCAGCTGGAGGAG
>JAOCPT020543890.1:0-11286 GCA_026546935.2 Palythoa grandiflora | reverse complement strand
TATTTGGTTATCTTTTTCTTAGGGAAAATATCATTGATAGGACATGAGGTGTTAATTGATCGCGATTTGTAAAATTTGTAAAACATGTGCAGGACGATAAATTATTACACATACAGTTACTTCTCTTCACTGATACGAAAGCGAATTGAAAGATATTGGACAAGGCAATTAATCCTGGAACTTCCAAGAATAGGGAAGGAAGGGGAAGGGGGGGGGGGGGGCAGGGATCAAAAATTTTAAAAGGACTTTGAAAGATATAAAGTTTCGACTTCGGTTCGTGTTTCCCCATGTACTTTTTTTTGTCCTTTTAAAGCCGCTTCCTGGGGATTAACAACAGATTAGAGCACAGTCGAGGCTTCTTTACTTGTTAGATAAAACAATCTTAAATGCACAGCTTATCAAGAATTTATACGAAAAAGATGAAAAAACTAGAAAATATTCAACGTTTTGAAAGTTTCGCAAAACCACGTCGAATACTTATGACATATATTGTTGCCATGAAAACAAGTTACCTGGCAGAGGATTATCATTTTTGAAAACTACAATAGTTGAGGTTTGTACCTACCAATTTTGGTTGTCAAAGCTTTACTAAAACAAACGTTAAATTGGGGAATGGGCGTGGGGTCGGAAAGATTGCCTCTAGCTCTCTTCCTTGGGTTAATTTGTTCCGATAAACAGCTAGGACGTCCACTAGAGGTAAAACAGAATGAAAAATACTAGGTTTCTAGGTTTATTTTGAACAAGTTTTAATGACAACAAAATCTTTAAATATCCCAAGGACAGCAGATTTGAATTTTAACTGATATACTGAATTACACCTCACTATAAATGTTTTTATAGGTTGGTACCGAATCTGAGCCATTTGAGCAAAAGGCTTTGATAACTTTACATGGTCACGTGCGCTCAAAAGAAATTCCTGTTTACGGAACAAAGACTTTGGCTTTGAGAGAAGGAAAAATTGATATCCACGGGAAGCACGTGCCTATAACGTGGACACACTTATCAGAAACTGCCGAGGCAGGTGCTACGAAGCTTCATCTTAAACAAAGTGTTACATGGAAAAGTGGAGAAACTATTGTCATCGCACCAACTGCAAAGTCACAGCGGGAACATGAGCAACTGACGATTACTGATGTTCAAAATAGCGGCAAGACATTAGTTGTTGAGCCACCACTAAAATATCGACATATTTCTCTTGTTCAAACAATTGCAGGTCGTGTAATTGAAACGCGAGCCGAGGTAGGACTTTTAAGCAGAAATGTTGTGATTCAAGGTTCAGTTCACGACGCGTGGACAGAGAAGATTGAAGCGTGTCCCAAAGAATTTCAGCCAGGTCAATTTCAAACACAAACTTGCTTTCAAGGGCGCTTTGGCGAAGAAATTGGTAGCGACATGTTTGGAGTACAAGTGATGATTCATGCCCCCCACCCAAATCACGACCATTCACCAAATTCCAGTGTTGTGACAGCTCGATTCAGCTACACAGAGGTTCGTCACGCAGGACAAGCTTTCCGATTAGGGCGATACCCAATTCATTTTCATGTTAGTGGTTCGGTAAAAGGGTCGTACGTCAGGGGCTGTGCCATTCACCACAGTTTCAATCGTGCTGTCACAATGCATGGAATTCACGATCTTTTGGTCGAGCACAACGTGATCTTTGACATTATGGGCAACGCGTATTTTATGGAAGACGGAATTGAAATTGGAAACATCATTCAGTATAATCTAGGGATATTTGTGAAATCATCAAGTTCGGAACTAAATGTTGACATAACACCAGCAACCTATTGGGTTACAAATGCCAACAACACCGTTCAACACAACGCCGCTGCGGGAGGTTCCCATTTTGGATTCTGGTATCAGATGTTTGAGCACCCAGATGGTCCATCTTTTACGGAGGATGTCTGTCCGCGAAATGTTCCCATGCTGGAGTTTAGGAACAACTCTGCTCACTCATTTGGACGTTATGGATTATGGATCTTCCCGAAGTATCATCCTATGAAAGGGGGCAGTTGTAGATCTCAAATAGCTGAGCCTGCACACTTTCATTCCTTTTTAGCTTGGAACAATATGAGGGGAGCAGAAACGGTCATTGGTGGAGCTATAAGGTTCGTGGACTTTGTGATGCTAGATAACGATGTTGCTGGTGTTGAGGTAGTAATGGCAGATGCAGAAGACAGTCCATGGGGAGGGGCTATGATCAAGGACTCTTTAATTGTGGGCCACAGCATGGCAGGGGAAGGATTTGACTATAAAGTAAAGTCCAATACAGACTGTTCTCAAGCTGGAATAAGGGGCCCCCATTCTTCACGGCTGACAGTGTCTAACGTTACAATGGTGAATTTCGACCGTGCGGTCTGTGCTGCCTTCCGCGCATGTGCTCAGTGTGCAAAATTCAAGAAGAGAGGTGGATGGGAACAGAGATTTGAAAAAATTACTTTAATCAATTCTACGCATCGCACAGCTTTTGAATGGGAACACCAATTTATTTTCACTGATCTTGATGGCAGCTTGACAGGAAAAGCTGGAAGCAGTATCGTTCCCACCAATCCCAACCTACCACCGTCTCAGTGTGTCCATTCATCAGTAGATAGTTATGGAGAAACTGCAGGCAGCATCTGTGACCCAGCTGTGAAGTTTACAAGGTTTGCTTGGAATGAAGGAAAACCGGAATCGCTAGTCAACAAGGACGTGAACCTAATCAATGATCATGGCACAAGCGTTATACCGTTCAACACGAAGGGACAAACCCATTCACAAGGATGGGCCTGTACACTAATTCTTGGAGATAGCTACTATATTGAGTTTCAAAATGCAACCCAAATAACTAACATCACTTATAAAGCTGGAATTTACGGTCTGAAGGATGGCGACTGTGTGACCATCAAACACAGATTGAAACAGTCTCCTGATCATTTTACCACCGGAGGCCCACCTCAAAATATGACCGATGAAGCACCTTCCTGTGCTAGCTCTCCCCATGGAGCTTGGAGTTTCAGTAATGAAACCAAAACTTTGTCAATATTATTATCTGGTAAAGATAACCCAACGTCAAAAAACAAGAATTATCTTCCACGTAACATGTTACTTACAGTTTATAGGTGCCATTTCCTGGATTGTATAACGCCTACTCCCCCTCCACCACCCAAGGGTCGTCCCGCAAAATATCTAAAATGGTCTGAACCAGACGACTGGGATGGGACAGAGCCTCGATATGGCGGTTATGGCGGTGTCCTGCCAAAGGATGGTGATGACGTAATTATTATGCCTGAGTGGTGGATGGTCGCTGATACAAAGCTTCCCACACTTAACAAACTTACAATATATGGTGCTTTGGAATTGGAAAACAGTATGGATTTCGTATTGAATGTTTCATTCATTATGATACAGGGTCACACAGCCAGATTGATAGTGGGCTGGGAGGACAATCCGCATCCCGGCAACGTGTTAATAAGCTTTAGGGGAAACTGGGACACAAAGGATAATCCTATGCCAAATGGACCAAACGCTGGTTCTAAAGGGATGGCAGTATTTGGCTGGCTGGAACTTCATGGAACGCCAAGAAAAGTGTACTGGACCAAGTTAGCGACAACAGCTAATAAAGGAACGAATTCCATTACGCTTGACGAAACCGTAGACTGGAAACCAGGGGAAGAGGTTGTCATCGCTTCTACCACAAAAGAGCCACTTCAAACAGAAAAATGTGGGATCAATGCCGTGTCTTCTGATAGGCGCACACTAACTCTTAATTGCACTCTTAAGTACACGCACATTGGGACGAAACATAACACTAATGGCTGGGACTATCAATTGTCTGCTGAGGTAGGACTGCTGACCAGAAACGTGGTAGTTGAAGGCGCTGATGATCCTGCGGGTGTTCTGGAAAAGCAGTCGTTTGGTTGTCGCGTTCTCATTGGCTCATACACCCAAGGCGGAATTTCATATCCTGGTCGAGCAAGAATTGAAAATGTACAGTTCAAAAACTGCGGTCAGGAGGGATGGACAGATTCATACGACCCAAGGTTTGAATGATATAGTCTTAATGTTTTTCTCTTAATCAAGTGTTATTATTAATAATAATATTAACAATATACTCCATTACTAAATCAGTATATAGGGAGAATTTTTTTTTTTCTTTTCGTAAAATGTAATACCAGCATGGAAACTTTTTTACATTTCTCTATTGACTTCTTGATTCCATTATATTCCATTACATTTTAATCGATTCAGTCCTTATTGTTTCTCTTGTTTTATTAATCAGTTGTATTCCAATCCACTAAGTCCTGTTATATTCATTTTTTATGACTTTTCTTGAATCTGCTACTTTGTAATTGCATTACTTAGATGCTACTTCGTTACACTCTTTGATTCTCTGATATTTGTGGTATTTGTGACCCAAAAGAAGTGTAATATTTAAATCCACCGAAGCATTGATTCTAGGCAACTTAAAGTAACTTTTCCTCTTTTTGACAGATATTCTTTGGCCTTTCTGAATGTTGGCGATGTTCCCGGTAACTTTTCATACATACGAGGTAATTCCTTTGATCACAACTTCAACACGGGCATAGGCGTATTTGGCACCAACTCACTGGAAGTTCGGGACAACGTCATTTATCACAGTGTAGGTCCATGTATGAGAGTAGAAGGAAAAGGAAACCGCGTGATTCATAATATGGTTGTTATGTCGCTATCCATTCTCACCTACAAGGGGCGTAAGACCAAAGTAAACTTGATATGGCCTGGAGCGATAGAACTGAACTTAGCAACCGATGTCACCGTCATTGATAACGCTATTGGTGGAAGTGAGCGAATTGGATATTTGATAGATGGTGCCGACTGCAGTAATGGCACAACAACGAGCCATTGGTCGGGTAATGTTGTTCATGGTGCTTGGCGTGGTGTACACATCGGCTACGAAGATGGACAAGCGGATTGTTCTCTCATTTCAGGCTTTCTAACCTGGAAGAATCTTGATTATGGAATATGGTTTTGGCCTGAATCTCGGGTTATTATAAGTAATGTTATCGTAGCAGACAATACCGTAGGGATAATGCCAGAAATTGCGGGTCCTGCGGCACTTTCTCACCTCACTGCCAACAAGTTTGTACAGCTTACGAACTCACTGATTGTTGGATCAAGTTCCAGTTATGACTGCGTTGAAGACCCTAAACTTCCAGTAAACAGCCTCCCCTTTCCTGACTCGAGGGCCTTGAAAGCCCAGGGTGGTTAGTATACCTGTTCGCTTAAAGTTAACGCAGTTTATGAGAGACCAATAAACAAATGAAAAGATGATAAGCAAATGACAGTTGCTAAAAGACAGGCATTAAAAATGGCACTATAGTTTATAAATTCAGAAGGCATTTTACTTTTTGAAGGATTTGAAAAAACGTAATAAGCTAAAAATCCATACCTTTTGTGTTTTATTGACGAAGTAGTTTGATATATTTACTTTACCAGTTGATAGTCACTCCTCTTATCATTATCATGGGGATTTTTATTTTCGTAACTTTGCATACTGGTAATTGGAAAACGTTTTGTTTATCTTACTATCTGAAGATAGTTGCTCTAGTTCTTTTTATCTTGTTTCAGATTTTAGATGTCTTAAGTCGTTTATTGACACCCTACCAAATGAATTCAAGTAAACGTATCTTTTTTCTCCTTTTCTTCTAACAAAAGCTGTTTGTGAGCTGTGCCATGCTGATAAGGCCTAAACAGTTATCCACGACTGCTAACACTCAAGCTTACTTTATTTAAGGGTAGATGTAAGGGGTAGTACTCGCTACATAGTGGCTGCAAGTTACCACTGGCACGCATGCGCTGAACTTCGAGTTTATCCGTTTCAGCCACATCCCACAAGCATTGAGCCTTCAATAAAAGCAGTGGTGGTTTTACTTTTAACTGCTTCAATCAAATGATGTTGAACGCTGTAGTTCTGATTATATTTTGTGTGCTCTGTTACTAGGTGGAAAAATAGGGATCACATTGTCTTTTTTTGGATCGGAATCCGGTCGGGGACCAGTTATGGAATGGGAAAGTCCCCACACTTATCCCGCCATTAATGGTTTTACACTGTACGAAAAGGTTACATTTGCAAATTTTGGAATGAAGTGTGGAAAACGGGATTATGCAATCGCAACTAACAATCACATTGGAGATATTTTACATCCAGTGTCTGTTAAAGGTAAGTAGTAATTTCCTTTGTTAAAGTTTATGAATCCGCTTTCTTTTTCTGGTTTCCGGATTTTATGAGCCGGATTACAGATTTCCAAGCTTCACTGGTGAAAAGCACTGTTTAAGTGATTCTGGAGTTTTGAAGGCAATGATGCATTCCAAAGCTAAAAAATCTAGAATCCAGAATAGAAGTTTATCATTTTACGGATTTCAAGTTACCATACTGATGAAGCAAAGCTAAAACCATTTTTTGAAAGGGTTTGTTAAATTACGCTGTTAAAACTTTGCATTGTAATAACTCCTTCCTTAAACAGGTTAAAGTGTTATACTATATCTGATTTATTATCAATTCTACCAATATCAAAAGTCAAGTAAACTAGTAAACTTAAAGGGTAAAGGACAAAGAAACTTAATTCTACGAGGGTAGCACCAGACATTTTAAAAAGGTTAAGGTAAGGTAACTTCTTTTAACGTCGGTGACACTATGGTAGTTCGGCCAGGTCGTAGAATTGGTATCAAAGGAAGCCTACGGTGTGCTTTTTAATGCATTCAGTGATCTGTTTTACGGATATTTAAAGTTAAAGTTACACGGATAGAGTAAGGTGAAAAAACCATGGAGTCACTGAAAATTCGATTGTGGACCTCCATCGCAGATGGTTATGCACTTATTGCTGACCAACTGTGCTAGGCCTGCTTCTAAATAACCTGAGCAACTGATAAAACCGTACCATTCATTCTATGTCAGTACAGTCAGACTACACAGAGTTGAAACAAAAGTCGGTTTATAAGTATCTCGTTAGAAACCCCCAGCACAGTAATCAAAGGATGACCTGTTGTTCCCACGACATTATTTGACCTTTAGGGTTATTTTAAAGTACAACTTATAAACTTGACATATTTATATGGAGTAAGTTTGTTCCCTATTCCTTTATAAAAAAGGATAAGAAATAATGGTAAATTTTTTTTTAAAATGCGTTTTCGATGCAAGTGACCATTGTTAGGCTAATTTAAAACTTGGGGAAAAAGCAGATATAGATAAAGGTGTCAAATTACAATAAGTTGCTCCCTTTGGAAACAAAGTCAAACGGAAAGAGTGGACCCGGCTTCAAAATTGCAATTAAGATTGCTTTAATCGTTTTCTCTTTCAGCTTCTTAATGCTAACTAAGTTTGTCCACTATATTTTAGGATAAGAACACGGTGCCGTATTTATTTGAATGCTAAATAAAGAAAGTTTTAAGTTAATATCGAAACGTTCATTATCATTGAGATATAACTTCGTTGTTGATCAACGATTGCCTAAAATTCGAACGTTGTACTTCTACCTAACAATTTAATGATAATCTTTCATTTTGTAGGATTAACGTGGTCCAATACAGACGAAGAATCTAGACTGCATTTTTCTATTCCTTCATTAAGATGGGTGAACCCATCTGACTGTGTTGATATGGATTGTGATGCATTGCGACAATCACTTGTGAAGGATATTGACGGTAGCCTCACTGGAAAACCTGGAGGATCAGTTATTGCAAAGGCTGAGTACGAATGGGACGGCAATCCCAAATTTGGACTAGGTGGGTTATAAAACCTCATGTCTTGATGCAGTGTTTTAGCTGTGTTGAAATTAGGCGAGGATGTTTTGTCTTTCTTTTTTCCCAGCAGCCTGTAGGCTAAGAGTTTCTTTAGCAACATCGAAAATTTATATAAATAGGCTTTTTCCCAGCAATTGTTCTACAAATTTTTCTCAAAAGATTGTTCGAAATGTGTCGTATATATGACAATCCTTTGATAAGAGATTTGTAACATTGTTGTTTCACGATCGACAGAAGTAATTTCCAGTCTGAAAGTTCTGGAAACAATCCTTGTTAATTAGTATTTCAAAATCAATGCATCCCACTGTAGTTGCCTCAGTAGCTCGGTGGTAGAATATATTCATGAAATGAGTAAGCCGTCAGCTAGATTCCCGTTCGGGACATCTGATGTTTTCCAGTATTTATTCTGATAACGTTTCCTTCAAAGATACATCAGAGTTTTTTACTGTAAGGACAAACAAATATAAAGAATTCTAATTTCAGAGAAGTAGTCTTTTGAAATATATCTTATGTGACAATGGCAGTTTCAATATAAGGGAACAGTGAAATGCTACTGCTTGCTAATTATTACTTTGAATTCCTGTGCTTCACACTTAGGTGACTATCGCATTCCCACTCCTGCTTTGTCCTTACCGGATGGAACGAAACTTGATCCTGATAAAACGTTTCCCCATAAAGGAATCGTTCGTGGAACACGAGACGAAAGCTCGTGTACCTGGCACACTTCGTGGAATGCCTATAAATGTCATTCGCTAGATTATCTGATGCTCGTAATTGAGAGTTTGGATCCCGATACGGAAACCCGCAGGCTATCTCCCGTTGCGCTGATGGCTGATGGATATGTCAATCTCTTGAACGGCCCCATGGATCACGGTTGGTGCTTTGGTTATACCTGCCAAGAGCGAATCTCAACTATCTATGGTATTGTGGCAACTGGTCGAAACTATAGTTTGTATTTCTCTGCTAATGAACCGCAAAACATGAGATTCCATTTGCTCAACAGTAACTCAGAACAAGCTATACGGCTTGACGTGTTTTTCCAGAGGCCACCCAGAAAAGACGTTTATCGAAAAGGTAACTAAGACAGTAGTAGCTGTACTAAATTAACTTCTGCTTCTTTTGCATCCGTCTATTTTTCTGTATAGGTTGCCATTAAAACTGAAAACGTGTCACCTGGTTTTTGTTTTATCTCACAAAAAGTTGTCAAGCATTAGCGTTTTGTAGTTTTCAGCTCGCTACTTTTGCAGTTTGTTTGCACACAGCACAAAAGAATGAATAAAAGGATTGGTACTGGACCAATCATTTTAGCCTGTTTAAACTAAGAAAATTCATTTTTATCTTTACAGGTGTCTTTATAAATCCTACCAATGCCAAACTTGAAGGAAGTTCTTTCACTCTTTCACCGATACCAAAAGGCACTGCCAAAGATTATTTTTATCCAAAACCTACCCAGTACAGCGGTGCAAACTACTTTGATAGAGATCTATCAAAAATTTTCCTTGTTATTCGCGGCAGTGAACCAGTCGAAATAAGAACAGTACCCGCTATCCAGGTACAAATTGACTAACATTTAGCAAATAAGCTAATCCAGTTAGAAGCTTTAACGCCAGGTGATAATGTATGTAAGCCGAGACCTAAGGCTTTAATCTTTAAACTTTAATGAATTTTTACAATGACGGAACGTCTTCGTTGTAGAAATTCATTGGAAGCGGTTACATATTAAAGCTTCCAAAAAACTTTCTACAAGGAAGAGGTCCCTTCGATGTAGAAATTTATTAAAAGGACATGGAATAAAGTCTTGTTTCACGGATTACTATAGCCTTGTGTAAGTGTCTATGTTGAATTATTTTCTGCGTGGATCAAACTCACGAGTAACACTTTTAACCCGTAGACCATTACACTGTCTACATAACCAAGTAATAGCTGTTCGCAGGAGCCCACGAACAGTAGCATCCGTCTCCCATACTAGCCCTTTCAGTCAACCTTTGCGAGTATCTTATTTAATTTTAGAACGCTGCAGGTGGTCTAGGTTCGCTACCACTGTTCAGAATGCCCAATCAGGATGAATTTGTTTGAAATACGGTTGAAATGCATTTGAGACATATGTGAAACTTTTCACACAGGTGATTGATGTGTGAAACTTTAAATCAAATGATATACATGAAAAAATTCTCAATTTTGATTGGCTAAGAGCAGTGCTGTTTTAAGGAAACATAGTGCATAAAAAAGGACATATAAAAAAGCAGTTGTAATAACCAATCAAATATCTTGATTATGACTACGATTAAAACTGTGATCACGACTACATCTACAATAACGACTACGACGACAATTACAATTACGACTACGATTATGACTAAGATAACGTTTGCGACTACTACTACTACGATTACGACTACCATTACGATTACGACTACTATTACGATTACGACTACAATAACAAATACGATTACGATTATCTATCACATGATATGCGTATATCACTTATAAACCGGAATTTGCTCCGTAATTTTGTTATTTATGTTCTTTTCAACGAATTTTTCTTTTATAGTATTAAATGGAAATCATATGATTTTTTCGTGCAATTTTGAAAAAAATTTAACTCAAGGGTTTTCAAAAAGCTCAATTAGCACTCGACACCACTCGTTAAAATTTTCCCATATTGCACTCGAACTCATGATTTCCTATACGAATTGAGCCTCATTCTGAAAATGTAGTTCTAAAAATCAAACAAGACGCGCAAAAGTTGACTCAAACATATAGTGCTTATGGAGGCTCCTTCTCAGGAGCTCCTGCTGTTCGTAAGCAAAAAAGGTTTGTATCTTAGTGCTTTAAAGTTTGAATTATAGAAAGTGTTTTTTAATTAATTATTTTCACTGGTGTGCAACAGAAAGAATACTAACTTAAGGGGAAAAAAAATCTTTTATTTTAGCGGCAAAATAGCTGCAAAATTTCCCTTTAAAAATGTCCAAGCCAGCTGGTTCACACTTGTGATGTAAGCACAAGCACAAGTATAAGGAAACTATGTTCACACACGTGAAATAAGTACAAGCATAAGCATAAGGAAACTATGTTTACACACGTGAAATAAGCCCAAGCACAAGCATAAGGAAACTATGTTCACACACGTGAAATAAGCACAAGCATAAGCATAAGGAAACTATGTTTACACACGTGAAATAAGCACAAGCACAAGCATACATAACGAGCTGGAGAGGCCGGATTTATGTGTGCAGAGGTGTCCTTAGGGTCTTAATAAGACCCTAAGGAACAGCGGGAATCGCGTTATTCGCATACTTTCGGGGATTAAAACTATCTCTAGGTGCGAGATAGTAATTAAGAGCGCAGCAAATGTAACACGTTAAATGTAACTCAGCTGTCAACGCTTGTTGTCGCTGACACAACTTTGATTTTAACCATGTTTTAGCAACTCGCAACTAAAACAATAACGGGCAAAGAAAATTTTTGGCCTCGAGTTCTTTGAACTATAACTTCCGCACATGTCATTTCGAATTAACTCACAAC
>JAOCPT020543832.1:0-11290 GCA_026546935.2 Palythoa grandiflora | reverse complement strand
AAGGGAGTACCCTCCCTATCATACCAATATAGGGAGTACCCTCCCTATCATACCAATATAGGGAGAAGTCCCTCCCTATCATACCAATATAGGAAGTCCCTCCCTATCATACCAATATAGGGAGTACCCTCCCTATCATACCAATATAGGGAGTACCTCCGTATCATACCAATATAGGGAGTACCTTCCCTATCATACCAATATAGGGAGTACCTTCCCTATCATACCAATAAAGGGAGTACCCTCCCTATCATACCAATATAGGGAGTACCTCCCTATCATACCAATATAGGGAGTACCTTCCCTATCATACCAATAAAGGGAGTAACCTCCCTAGCATGCATTAAACTTGTGAGATTAACCTTTCTCAGCCACATCCATGAGCATTGTGCTTACACTTAATACTTAAAAGTAAAATTAATGTCAAGGAAAGATCTCATACCTTCTCTGAATGTCTAAGTACTCATCTTTTGTGAAAGCACTGTTTTGCAGAGAGGTCTTGCACTGTACTGCCAAACTCTTAAAACACTGTTCCTTGCTACTGTTGTGCGATGGGTTGTCCCAGTCTGGCATCTCATCCACATATTTCCATGCCTTTAATACATAGTTAATTGCAGCCTTCCATTGCTGCGACGAAACCAAATTTTGTCCATGTGCTAAACATTCTTTCTGTTCAAAATAATGTTGAAACCACACTTTTTATTTTTTGCTTATTTATCTGCCATCAACAATTTTGAGAAAGTTTAGTGGTTCACAATTTTAGCTAAAAATAACACTGCAGTTTCCCTTACTTCACAAGCTCTTTTTATTCACCAATATGTATAAAAATAATTAAATAAAACCGATTTAAACAGGGTTGTACACTATTAGTAAAAGAATATTCCAGGATTTTTCCAGGGCTTTCAAAAACCACATTTACAAAAATCAAGGAGTTGGAAAAATAGAGAAAATTAAAGAAACTAAATGAAGATAAATCCATTTACGAGCCTAAGTGGGACACTAAGCTGTCGCAGGTTAGCCCCCAGCAGAAGCTGGTACTCATTTTACCGATCTTGGGAGGATGGAAAGCTGAGTCAACTTTGGTGGAAAAGAAAGTCACACAAATGTTCAACACTCGGCTGAATCGGGATTTGAACCTGGGACCTTGTGGTTAGTAGGCAGAGATCTTACCACTTTGAGGGACGCACATTCGACATTTTTCAAGCAAAATCGGCAAAGTCTGGTCGGACACAAGATTGGCCAGTTTGGTTGTTGAAATGTTCTTGATCTTTATTATACAAATAAACCTTTTACTTGGAAACAAAAACAGTATTCTCATTCATCAAAACCATTTGGCGTCTCAAGTTTCACGGCAAAATGCACACAATAAAGTTCATGTATAACTTTAGACAACGGAATAATTCAATATTATTGCAGTTTATGGTCGACAAAGTCGGCGTGGTTGCCGCAGTGTTAAGATATTTCTGCCTTCTAACCACAAGGTCCCGGGTTCGATCCCCGCCTCAGCCGAGTGTTTGTGTCACCTTCCTTTCCGCCAAAATTAACTCAGCTTTCCATCCTGGTCGGTAAAATGAGAACCAGCTTCTGCTGGGGGCTAACCTGCGACGGGTTAATGTCCCGTCCAGAGGGAGTCAATAACTCTCATCCGCTTAACACTGCAGAAACCGAGATAAGCACCGGCTCCAATGGGTCACTTAGGCTCATAAAAGGATTTAGCTAGCTAGGTGATGGTTGATAAACGGCCTGTTTCTTGATTTGTCCTGCAAACTGTGTCCTTGATCAGTTAAGTGACTAAAACACCAAAACAATTTAGTAACACCCCTGATATCTGTGTGTTGATGTTTGTTGAGTTGGGAGTAAGAGGTTCAGAGTTTCACATTCCTTATAGAAATTGTAAGCGAAGAACTTTCATTCAATTTCACATTTTTTTTAGTTTTAAGCTCTCAGCAGATGACCATAGGAAAGATCTACTGTGCAAAGCTTATCTACGAAAACTACAAACATATGCAAAACAAAAGAAAGTTGGAGCGGGCTGAGCAGAAAAAGCACAAGGTAAGTGTTTAAAGATCTGCCCGTCCACCACTTTTTTATTCTGAATAAGAAACTATTTTATAAGACACCAGTGACCACATTTTCAAAAAGTCAAGAAACTTGAGTATTGGGACTCAATTTTTTAACAAAACTTGAGAATTGGGACTCTTTTACTGAACAGGTTGAAATGTGAAAAAATACTGAAAATTGAAGACGCAAATAATATTGTTTCATTGCTAATGATCTTTCAATTTTGTTCGCGAGTTATTGCAAAATGAATTATTTTACCAGCAGTCGAGAAGCTACACGGTTCATTTTTCAAACGCTGTTTTTTCGGTTCCTGTTATCGCACAAATGAGGTTTGTAACAAAAGTTAATGCATGTTCGCTGAATTTTTGGTAATTTGCGACGAAATTTGGCACAATTGTAATGGTATACTTAAAGAACAAAACCGTGTCGGCGAATTTAAAAAGGATACCTGGTTGATTTTTTATTAATCGATTTGTGCGCTTCTTGGCTAAAAATAATTGCAATTTTCTATAAATAAATATAAAAAATGATTAGCTTTCAAACAGTCAAAAACTGCCGACACGGCTTTGATCGACACACTTTGAAGAAGTTAAATAGGTGACAAGCATTAGTAGAAGTTAAGAACTGATTTCGTATTAAGTTTCTAAAGCCAAAATTTTGATAAAAAGTAGAGCTTCAGTTCTTCTTTACGATAACGAATATATTGATATAATTTTCATACTTATTTAGAAAATTTCGCAATTTTTCCAGTGATATCTGGGTTTATAGGTCTGTGATAAATATCAAGCGAGATATTGTATGAAAACTAAAAACATCGCCCAAAGTGTTCATTAAACTTAAGCATAATTACAGTGAAGCTCAATTAAACTATGAAAAACAAGTTAATGTTGCACTTCAGTATATAGAATCCTATAGAGTCACAACATTTGATTTCCTGTTTATGAAACGTCAGTTCACGCTATAATCTGATAATATTATAGTATTTTTGAAGTGCCTAAAATGATTATTTTCACCGGTGAAAAGATCAGCCCCGTTCCCCCTCCCTTCCTATGAAACTGCTCAGAAGTTTGAGCGTTAAAATTTTTGAAAAGCTAAGAAACTTTCGGCTCAAAAGACCTAAGCTTAGCTCCGTGTAAAAAATGAGTGTAGCTTAATAGAACATAAATTGTTTCAATTCTTTTTTCATTCCACGCAACAATTGCTTTTCTGCTTGCTTTTGCTTGTGAATTTTTTCGATTTTAATTTCTCTTCTCCTCATACGTCTCCCAAATTTAGTTGGACGTTGAAAATGACGGAGACTTTGGCCATCACAAGGTAAGACGTGGATTTAGAGCTCGCTGTCTGTCACGGTAATGAACCAATCCAGTTTATAGTAAATGTAGTAGCAATAATATGTAAGGCACACAATACAATATGTTATAGTCTGATGAACGATACTTCAGTGCAACCCCGATATAACGAAGTCTCTGGGGACAAGGCAGCGCACTTCGTTACAACGCTGGCAGCACCTCCGTGAACGTAGCCTGGCTTCTTTGGGGTAGACACCTAGTGTCTTTAAATGTCGTCGCACGTCTCGTAGCTCTGTGAGTCTTCCGTTGCAAACGGCGGTGCTCGTTGCACTTTATGGAGAACAATTGAGTACAACGCATAACATTTAATTTAACAAAATGAAGTGTTATGCAACACAATACAATTTGAATTAAATGGCGACTAACCTTCAAAAATATACTTTTTTTATAAGAATCAGTAAAGTTTGCTATGTTTTATCATGTATTGCTAATTTAAATTACGCGTTTTAGTCAATTTTCTATCAGAACAACTTTCCCAGTTATCAAGACTCAAACAGAGCTGGTTCTTAAATTTTGGCCAAGTTTAGCCTCGTTCTTATAATTGTTATTGTGAAAATGCATATGCATGATTGACCTTTGCGAGGGAGATTAGTTTTGACGTGCGAGCTATAGGCGTACGTTCCAAAATAGCACCAAAACTGTGTGCGTACGTCCCGAAATGCCGCCAAAGTTCTCGTATAGTTGCAGCATAAAATCTAATGACCATATTTGCTTTCTTAGAGGAGGCCGTCGTTGTTCCGGCGTCTTGTTGGTGCTCTGAGAAATGGAAACTCAAACTCTGACGAGGAAGAAGAGCCGAGAAGACCCTCACAGCAATATCTAACTATGAGACGGCGCTCTAAGACAATGGAGACTCTTCCGTCTTTGTATGATACAAACTATTCCTTATTTTCTATTAATTTATGTATCGATAGCAAACACAACGTAATGACCAGGCGCAGGGCCAGTGCTAACCCAGGGTTAATTACTTAATCCGCGAATTTTGTTGTTGACATGTTTGTTGTTTTGATAAATCTGAACAATATTTTGTAAGTGTCACAAAGCTTTACTTTTGAAAAAAAATACTCTTTGGATTTTGTCATAATCCAGGGCTAATCGATGTTTTGATGAACCGGGTCCAGGGCTAGGTACTGGGTAATCCAAGAAAGATACCTCTGCTTACGTGAAGAACAAAGAAGCTACTTGCCTTCAGGCTGGTTCACACTTTGACACAAACACAAGCATAAGCATAGACATAAGCATAAGAATTCGATGTGTGAACCGTACCAACATAAGCATAAGGATTGACCAAAAAGACCGCCATGTTTGTTAGCTTGTTCGAGGAGGACTAGGCTCTAGTTTTGACTTTCCGTTGACAGAAAAATTTGCAGAAATGTACCTTATGTTTATGTGAGACCGGTTCACACTTGCAATTGTAAGACAAAAGCATAAGCATAAGAAAATGATAATTTTTCCCTTTTCTTATGCTTGTGCTTATGCTTATTTTGGTTCGGTTCACACATAGAATTCTTATGCTTATGCTTATGTCACAGTGTGAACCAGCCTTTATTGTCTAAGCGAATGGGGTTCTAAATAAACGTTTCAACATAAACTATTACGATAAACCTCTTAATTTTAAATTTGTTTGTAATTTTTTTATATGCATTTTTTATAACAATTATTTACCACTCACGATCTTAATGCGATCACTTGTTCATTTTTTGTAACTGCAAACGAAAATTATATGTATGATGACCTTTCTTTGCTGCATTTTCCTAACAATGTAAACCTTTTATTCTTTATTTTGCTAACAATCTCTACTGGGACATAGAAAGAAATGAACAACAGATTGATTGGATGATTTGATGCCTTTTTTACTGCCTTATAATTAGCAACAGATCGATTGGATGATTTAGTGCCTTTTGTTACTACCTTATAATTAGCAACAGATTGATTGGATGCTTTGTATTACGGCTATTTAAATATTTTTACTATTGGTCTCACATATACAACGAGCAAAATGTTCTAAATAGTAACAAATGTAAGAATATTTTAGCTCTATGTATATACAAATTATGCTAAAAGATCTAGAGAACACCGTATGTCAAAAATGTTCTCCTTTTCCAAATTAATTTTATCTAACGTAAAAAACCTCTGCACTATTTAATTTTAGTCTCCCCAATTAGTAGGGCACTGATGCCCGTATTTACTTTTTAGACTCAACTCTCAGTTCATCATCATCAAGATCATCTTTAAACTTTTCTTTTGTAGCAAACAAAAGCAAGAACAAATGAATCGAAAAAGGAGAATGCATCGTTCACTTAAGTTTTTCCGAAAGCCGTTTGGGCGAAATGATAGTAACGCCACGGAAAGCGAGGAGGAAGGAAGGCGAATAGGGCAGCGATCAGTTCATTTTAAGGTAATATAGATTAACAATTTCCAATTTTGTTTTCTTTTCGTATTACTTCAACTTACCGAATTCTGAACTGCCTTCTAGCTCAATGAAAGTTTTTGCTTTGTATTTCAAAAGATAGCTTTATGAATCATCCAACTAAGGATAAGTGACTGTTGCCGAAGCAAAAGAATGGCCAGGAACGTTTCAAACTTTGTTATATTTGTTACTCATTTTATTGTTTTTGTGTCTCTTTCGTATTTACATAACAGTTTTCCCAGTTTTCTCCGGTGTATAAGGGATAGTACTACCGCAACCTGAGAAATCATTTCCACATTTACATTCTGATTTTAATATTTGTAAATTAAAAATGCCATCTTACCAACACAGTCTTTGTTCGTTGCAACGTGTGTATAATAGTGTTAACAACTCCTTTCAGGAAGCCCCGATGAATCAGAAAGACATCAATTTTAGCAACAATGTCTTTTTTATTATAATGTGTGATAGTGTTATCAACTCCTTTTAGGACGCCCTGATGGATCAAAAAGACACCCATGTTAGCAACATTTTCTTTGTTTATTGAGAAATGTAATAGTGTTGCCAATTTCTTTTAGGATGCCCCGATGGATCAGAAAGACATCCATCTTACCAACACATTCTTTTTTTATCCTAATGTGTGTTTAATAGTTAATGTGTGTTTAATAGTTTTGTTAATCCTTTTAGGATGCCCCGATGGATCTGACAGACATCCATCTTAGCAACACTTCTTTGTTTACTATGATGCGTAATAGTGTTGCCAATTCCTTTGGGATGCCCCAATGGATCTGACAGACATCCATCTTACCAACACATTCTTTGTTTTTTGTGATGTGTGTATAATAATGTTGCTAACCCTTATTAGGATGCCCCGATGGACCTGACAGACATTAACCCTACCATCATCAGCACCGACACTGATGAAGAAACAAACGCTGAGATGGCACCAGGCGCCAGTGGTACACTCTCCAGAGGAAATCGAAAGCGCCGAAGGTCTATAAAACTGAGTTTCAAAAACCCCGTGGTAAGCAGCAAATACATCTGTTCCAAACGTTTACTAGAAATGAAACAGTATTGTAGCGCTTTCTCCTCTGTAATGGGACGATTGCTCTCTGGTAAAATTAGAACAAATTTTCTTCAATTTAGATTGGTATATGCATAGATCTTTACTGAACTTTTTTCCACATGGGATGTTGAAAAGTGGTGTTTATTTTGAACGGAATTACAAACTATTTAAGACCTTCAAGAGGAGATAGCGCTATCAAAGTTAATATTGTAGCAAGTAGTCTGCTGTTTCTTTTTGGGGTGATTCTCGGTGGCACATTTTGAAGCCTTAGCTTGCTGCTATTTTCTTATTATCGAAAGAAAATACTTGTCAAACGTCGACGTTATTTGTTATCTTATTTTGACATGATTCTGTCATGATAACTTTGTTTTGATATTTTTGACTCACTACAAAAGAAAGGTTTATTCTTAACAAATGGATTTCATGTCCTGTGCCTTTAAAAAAGAATCGCGAGTCTTTTGTTTCTGTCTTAGCTTGCATTTCTACCGACAGTACGAGACAGTATGTCACCCACATGCAAACAGCAGAGCTACTTTTAGGCACATAAACAACTGAGACAAAGATAAAATGAAGATATGTTGGCCGACTGACAAATGTGTCTAAGTTGTTTATAGGCAAGAAAATTTGTTAGTTTTAGTCACCTCGGATATGGAATGTTATGAGAGCTGTTATGAAACTAACAGCTCACCAAGTTCATAATTTTCAATAATAGTCAGTAAAATCTACATCAAAACTAGCCATATTTACGTAAGTTAACAGCTAATAAGACATCGCTTTTAAACTAACACCCGAGATTAGATATAATTAAGCTGAAGCTGGAAGTCGAAAAGGCATTTATTTTATTTCATCTCTGACCCTTTTCAGCATTACACAGCGGTGCAAAGCCAGGATTGCATGACTCATGACGGTTAGTTACGTAAACAACCTGACTGTCACGTAATGTTGCTGTGACTTGTGACTTGCTCTTCTCCCCTTACGGCGTGACTAGTTGGCTCACTAACCCAGAATAACTTAATTACTTGCTTAATTTTCATAATTTTAAGTTAAAATCATTCTATAGCGAAAATCGTTACCAAATGTCTGTAGTGTATTGTCAAGACCCGTTAGTAACATATTTAAAGGATTTCTTTTGAGGTACCTTACTCAAATTTTTGACAGTTCTATATTCTCATGTTTTCGAAATTGTTTGTTGTCAAGCACCAATTCCAAAAAACAAAATCTTGTTTAAACTTCGCAATTTGCAAGGAAATATATTTATTTGAGCTGCCAAAAAAACCCAATTTAATTAGTATACATTGGAAGAGTAAACTTAAAGCTAATAAGGATCTTCCTTTATTTTTTAGTTTAATATTAGTGAGCATTCCATAACCGACGGTGCCTTAAAACGTTGTCCGCTCTGCTTTTTCCTAACCTGTATTCTTGTACTGCAGCAAAGGTAACTACAATTGCAAAGTAATCGTATTCAAATAATTATTATGATTTGTACCGCGGTTGTATGCAATGACGTTATGATACGACCTTCGCGGTTATGAATGCAATTTAAAATTCAGGCTTCAACGGGATTCGAACTCGTGACCTCTGCGATACCGGTGCAGTGCTCTAACCAACTGAGATATGAAGCAATTACTTAAATTGCGTTCTTAACCGCGAAGGTCGTACCATAACGTCATTGCATATAACCGCGGTACAAATCATAATAACGATAGATGGACCCACTAAAATTGACCGGCTCCCAACAGATGTGGCTTCAGAGCTCAGTTGGTTAGAGCACTGCACCCATATCGCAGAAACCACGGGCTCGAATCCCGTTGAAGCCTGAATTTTTTTTAGGCTTCTCTTTCGCAATTACTTAAGTTGCGTCCTTAACCGCGAAGGTCGTATCATAACGTCATCGTATTCAAATAATCGTCCACCTATCTATTCAGTGCTACAGTCCCTTTATGTACAGTTGGAGGACTAGCTTGCTTGATGGTCCTGGGTGGTCAAGGTTTTGGAGTTTTTAATATAAAAGCATCAGTAGTTTATAGTAGCATAATTAATGTATAAAGAACAAGAGTGAGTGTTTTATCGGGAAATAAAGATCTGGGGCTTGCAGTCCCCCTAAGAGACGCTACGCAGGCTATTGTCAACGAGTCGTTGATGTCTCTCTCGCACCATCCCCGTCTCTCGTATAATACAGTCAGAGCCCACCAGAAGAACATGTATAGCCCTTTTGTTGTCACGCCGTCCACTGCTAAAACATATCTTTCATATCAACGGAATATTCGTGTCCTTTATAACCTTGTCCACCGTGTCACGTTTCTGTCATGTGAAGAGACATTGGTGCTTTTTATATCTTGTCACGCCGTGTAATGCTGTCACATCGTGGGTACTTATTAGAACCATTGGAGACACTGTCACATATTGTATTATGAATGATTGTGTTACCAATGTCACTTAAATTCGCACATATTCATCCTTTGTTGTTTTAGTTACCAGAGACGTTTCCAATCAATAAATGATTGCTGCACACTGCAGTAATACGTTTATGCAATGTTTGCAAACAGCGACTTCAAAAACAGGTCTCCATTATTATTTATCGTGGTCAAGGTTTTAAGAAACCTGTTATGTGTGAATGCATTTACTCTTAACTTAGCACTAGAAATGCGCTTGTTTTAGTAACCCATTTCCGAGTTATGTTCCAATGCTCACAAACAAAGCCTTTAAGTCGAGACCAACTTCATATTCCTGACACATTTACTGTATTTTTAAGAAACTCGCCTCGACTTCATGGTTTTGTTTGTGAGCATTGGCGTAATTCGGAAAAGAGCTATTTGGTTCTTGTCACAGATGAACCTTATTTGAGGTGTTGTTTTGCAGGCTTTAGAAGATGCCGAAGAGGAGACCAGAACTCAGACTGCAGTTCATACTCCGACTCAGATGGCTAGTCCACCACACAGCAGTTGTGAAAACCGATCTCTTTCGTCAATTGGGCATTCCTCGCCCCTCTTCTCACCTATGGTGAGAATCGAGATTCCTTCTCCACAGCCTCCAGAGGAAGACAATGCCGTGGAGGTGAATCAAAGAGCTGAAGGTAACAAGACCGCGGTCGTCGCACTTGATCCATTCCCAGATGTCATCAAATCTGCTGAAAGCAGTCCAAGACACTCCCTAGCTCCCATAGGGGATTACTTTGCGGGTTTTAATAAACCCGAGGGTCACAGAACTCGAGAAATAATAAATCAACTGAACGAGGAGATTACTCAGGCGGTCAGACGGGGCCAAAGTCCTTATGCGCTCTACGGGATTCAAGATAACGACGAGGAGACCTGGTGTTGAGTCTTCAGAGATTATTGCTTTGTATTACCTGGTTGTGTTATGCCTCGTGTTACGTACGACAGGGATATTTCGAGCGTGATGCGAGTCAGCTGTTGACAAGAACATTGCCGGTATTTTGATTGGTGATTCCTGTCAGTATGAATTAAGATGTTGTCTGGCACACGTGTTTGGTACCGTCTGTTTATGAATGAATACAAGAATAATATTCTCACTGAACTCGGCTGTTATCGAGTAATGTTAAACGTAAAGCCGTTAAATATTTGCAATTTTGATAGCTAAAAGGTACTTTGCAACGGCTGCAGATGTTTGCTTGTTCGTGTAATATACAAATCTCATGTTCCTTTTTTTATGTCTCCTATAACGTTATAAGTCTAAGATCACGGAAAATACTAAAACTAACACTGCAAGCGTACATACAAAAGTTGTTTTTAATAAGATTCGTGTGGTATAACACGTATAGAACTCGGTTAGGTCGCAGGATCTGAAAATGCTGCTCAGTCCAAGTCTATTCTCTTGTATTATGTAACTCGGGAGCTTTAAAAAGGTTGCAAGCACGGGCGGCTCCTATTACGTACGCGGGAGCTTTGAAAGGTTGTGAGGATGGTCGTCTTGTTTTACGTAAGCGGACACATCGAGGACCAGCAGCGAGGATAACTAGAGAGTTGCTCTGTCGGCTCTACTATTTGTCTCAATACGCCAGTTTTTTCAGAATGCGAGACAAACCAGAGATGTAATTAACGTAACATATTTAGAACATTTTTGTAAAGATAATTATTATGAGAGCATACAATATAAGTACCAGTTTAATGACAAATAACTTTTAAGTAAATTATTTTCTAAAAAAGAGAGTACATTACGGACGCGTTTGAAAATTCAATAGACCCTATCGAAAAATGGCGGCGAATTTAATATTATTTTGTGTACATTCAAATTAGCCTTACCAGCCTCGTTTAGAGTAACATATTCTTTTGAAAGTTTATCACAAGGACGAGGCTAGTAGGGCTAATTTGAATGTTAAGCGGATGAGAGTCATTGACTTCCCCTGGACGGGACACTAATCCATCGCAGGTTAGCCCCCAGCAGAAGCTG
>JAOCPT020543831.1:0-19334 GCA_026546935.2 Palythoa grandiflora | reverse complement strand
GGTTTGCCAGATTTTGCACTTGTTGTTTGAGCAACGCCGTATCGGATCCACCACAAGCTCCAAGAGTCCCTTCCAACACTCCGACTCTTGTGTTAATACCATTTATGTGCTGCTGAGTATTTTCGTTGGCGGTATTTAAGTGCACAACCTGTGATACCAACTGCGAAACGTTTGTTCTGATCGTTTCATGAAAAGCACAGTTTCCAATGGTACTTTCTAGTTGTTCCTTTAATGAAAGGAAAGTGTTGAGGAGTAGATTGACGTGAAATGCAGGGAGTTTTTGTTCATGGCTTCGGCGTTCTCTTAGCTCCATTTCCTGTTGCATAAATTAAGTTTATAATTAGACCAAAACGTTTGGGCCCGATTACATGAAGAAATTCAGCCAGGGTAGAAGGGCTGAAATTTCTGCCCGATCTTTTTAGGAAATGATGATAAAAACAAGATTTAGTTTACTTGGAAGAAATTTGCACCCGCACTGAATTTCAGCCCGGGTCACGTCAAGTGTTACACCCTGATCAAACGGGCTGAAATTTTCTATATAATTGCAAGAAAATTTAGCCCAGGCTGAGGCAGCCACTATTCTGCGTCCACATTGTGATTTGCGCTGCAGCAAAATCCAGTAATCATGCGCTATGTGGTGTGCAAGATCAAAGAATTGAAACGCAGTTCAGGTTGAGTTCTTCGTGTCATATAGTTGAAAAAATGATTTGTCATTTCCTCGGGCTGAAATTCGCAATGTAATTGGGCCCTTATTAACATTTCTGATGCCAGTACTTGATAATCGTTATGAACATACATGTTATTTTTTTGCCACTTCTGACCAAGTTGACACTTTGGCCTGCTCTGGGGTTCATTGTCAAAGCGATAAAAGACAACATTAACAAATAGCGTGGGAAAATTTTCGAAAACAGTAGCAGTTCAAGCTACAACAGAAAGCACTACAAGCTACAGGACCTTTCACACAGTTCTGCTGTTTCCGACTGTTAAAAGTCCGTATACTAAGTAAAGTTGTAAACTGTTGACGATGCATTGATGGATAGAGACAGCTTATTACCAAGTACTACCTAAGACATTTAGGGTAACTTAGCCGGTTTTTACTAAGATGTTAAATTACTGTTGTCACTATTGATTATTGTAAGGAGAACTCGAAAAACTGAGGAAATTCAGGTGCAAGAAAAAGTGCAAAATTTGTTTAATACTTTACGGGAATTTCTCTTGCGATTTGGCCAAAACTCCACAAAATTGTCTTCTTACACGCTAAAATAAATCAGGATCAGAGGGAGATGTAGTGTGGAAAAGTTTCTTCATGCACGTTTTTGATGCTTTGCTTGTTTTCCATTTTGAATATCCAATATGTATTTTTTCTGTGCACGCGGTCCTGAGCTTCACTAGTTCTATAAAGAAGCTGTAAAAGTGACGGTTTCTTTTCGAATATTTTATATTTTATAAACAGAATTCTCCCAGCAGAATAGACCATTTCGAATTTGTATTTTCCGCCGACTACAATGACAGCGGATTCAATTGGGAAAAGAGAAGCTTGAAGCACTGCACCGGTATCGCAGAGGGACACGGATTCCAAAATCTCGTTGAAGCCTGAATTTTTTCAGGCTTCTCTTTAGCAATTACTTAAATTGCGTTCATAACCGCGATGTTCATATCATAACGTCATTGCATATAACCGCGGTACAAATCATAATAATTACCATACTGTTGTATTATAAATTTTGAGTGACAACGACGCATGATTACGCACAGCAAAGACAATCTTAGTGCAGTCATGATCACTTTCTTCAACCTTACACAAGTTACATCTGTCGCTATGTCGGGTGGTTGATCAAATCATAAACTTGATACAAATTATTATTTTAAGTGCAACTACATGGGTTTTGCATGAACGTTCAGTTTTTCTACATTTTTTCTTCTGTTGCTAGAAACATTGTAAATCTTTTCTGTTTATGACAAATTACGCCAATCGCTACATATAATTCCAGCCCTTGGCTAGTCCAAAAAAAATTTGCAGCACACAAAATCTTTTGCGGCAGGATAATTTTATTTAAAAATACTACTCGTGAATGCTCTTAAAGCTAACGATAAAGCAAGTTCGGAAAACAACATTTCTTACCCACAACGACGGTCAAGTTCAAGTTGACTAACTGCAGTAACTGTTTACTTGTATCGGTAAAATACACTGTCTTTTCATAGCACGAGAAAACATTTGTTTGCCATAAATTAATGTCTGCTTTCACACCGTGATGACGTAGGTTTATTTACACAACCTTCTTTTACCAGATACAAACAACCAAAGTCACTAGGCCCCACCCCGCAACCAAATGAACCAATAACCGTTAGTTCATTAATACCAAGCTGTTAAAGGCTTTTAATGTCACGAAACTTAAACGTTGTCGTTGAAAGTCTGACTTTGGTTTAGTTGGCTCAATCAGTTCTCAATCATTGAAACCAAAACAAGAGATGATCATAAAAACTCTTTAAAATCATGTTCAAATAGCTATAACGTTTATAAATCAACTAAATCTTCGCCGGTTTATTGAACCTGTTATTGGACGTTTGTCTTGTAAGGAGTGAGAAACAAAAGATTCGGTCGAGGTCGTCTGTCACGGTATTCACGACGGACACGTGAGGAAGCAGATCGTAAACAGGCCGTGACTAGTTTTACATCGCACATCGACTCTCGTTTTGCTTTTGTTTTGCAATAGGAATTTGTAGTTGGCACATGGACTATAACTAATACTAAGGTTGTGGCTTACCTTTAACTGTGGATCAAAAAAACCTAAACGTTTTGCCTCTTCTTCGTTTCACTCTGCCAGAAGAGTTCTTGGAAAGCACAGAGATTATTTCCGGTTTTCAGCGAAATTCTTAAATCAACACAATCTTCTCTCGTCCCTCTCCTCCCCACATATTTAATAGGTACAAGTATTTTTGGTCAAATCATTATACGTTTTTTACCAAACTAAAAACAATAAATTTCTTTATGATTATTAACTGTCTTAAGCTATAAAACTTCTTGTTTACAACGCATTGATGGTTGCTAAGGCTTCAGCTTGAATTGTAAGGTTCATAAGGGGAATCCCCTACTGATATATAATATGGAACGTCTAAACGAAAATAACGAGACATCGCAGCATTTCTTTCATATTTGTTTAACAAGATGTTCAAAGAAAACCACGACTCACAAGTATTCGAGCCTCAAACTTTTACTAATTCTAGCTTTATTTGTTGAATCTGATCGGTCATTGATGCAGCACTCAAACTGCGCAATCGTAAAAACTTGTTTTAAAATTCAAACAGTCAACTATTACTCATTTGCATACTCGCCGATTTGGCTAATGGAGACAAACAATAAAACACCAGATAGTTTTCGTTCTAATAAATAGCTTGTTTCACTGTTCAGTGGATTTAGAAACTTAGGAGTTGCCCTGTAATTTCCTAAGGGATAAGATTTAGATTTACAATTCACACGCTTTTTTTATATGAATAACTTTATAAGAGCCACGAGTCTCAAATTTGCTAAAATTTAAGAAAAAACTGATTAAGATTAAGAACAAGCACACGCTGAGGCTTGATACTACTGCCTTAGAGGTTGAGAATTATTGCACTTTTGGTACAATTTAAAAAGAACTTAAAAAAGATGACGTGATAATGAAAGCGAAGATAAAAACGTACACTTTATAATAAAGATGTCTCAATGTCAATCTATTTAGTCGGGTAAACTCGTTTAAGGTTACCGTATACCTTCAGGGGTATTTTGCGTCAAAACGATACAGTGCATCTGTATTGAACCGTAGATACCTAAACCTATATATCAAATTAAAGCTTATAGAGCTGGCTTTCCAACGATACTAAAAATTTTGAATTAAAATTAATCTTTAGATTTTTTACGTTCTCTAAAAATGAGCGACGAAATCGCCTTTCGAGAGTTCCAAGTCACAGGGAATTTGTTCGTTTTCCCTAAAAATTGTCGCAGTAGCTTCTTCAATATCTGAAGAACAAAAACGTGTCTGCTTTTTTTGTATTTCGAAAAACGTTTTTTTATAGAGCAATTTTTGTACGGTCTCTAGACTTTTTTAAACCTTAATTCGAAAAAGCGCCATAACTTTTCTTTGCAATTGAATATGAAAAAACGCAGACACGTTCTTTTATCACTGTTGGTATGGAAACCGGCGAATTGATTAAATCATTAAATATCAATAATCGCTGGGACTTGTAACTTTCGAAAGGCGATTTTGTCACTTATCTCTAGAGAACGTAAAAAATCTAAAGATTCATTTTAATTCAAAATTTTTAATATAGTCCGAAAGCCCACTCTATAAGCTTTAATTTGATATCTAGGTTTAGGTATCTAAGGTTTAAAAAAGATGCGCTGTATCGTTTTGATGCAAAACACCCCTGAAGGTATACGGTAACCTTAACTCCGTTGTATATTTTTTATTCTTTTAAAAAATAAAGGTTTTGAACGTCAGAGACAAAGTCATTCGTGTCTACGTTTAAGCATTCTTCGAAGTGACAACCTAATTAAGTATTCCTCGTGTTAGGACGGCATTAAATGGTGATGAGATAGATTTGATAAGAATTCTACGCTCACGCACGTTTGATCGCAAACTGTCATGCACTCTCATCAACTCTCATTCACTTTAAACATCTTCAAAGTTTCCATGAGAGTTGATGAGTTATTTTACCGTTTAATCACGTGTTAGAGTTGATAAAAGTTTTATGGTCGGCAGTTTTGCCCAAAAATGCTCAATTCCAAGACGCTCACGTACAACGACCTCGATAAAATTTAGTACCAAAACACAGAAATTGCATCTCTATTCTGGAGATAAACAGCCATATTTTTGGGACAGCTCAAGACATCTTACACCAGTTGCGCACGACAAGAGACTATGCACCAATTGATTGTGCGAGCTCTTGGCTACTCTCATCAACCGTTTGATCGCAACCTTTTGAGAGTGATGTGATAGTGAATGATGATCAACTTTCATCACCTTCTGATCCTGCTTTAAATGTAGGACGTTTGGTGAACGTGCTTTTGGAACATTTTGCCCCTCGATATATGCTGCTATAATAACTTTAAAAACACTTAAAAAGTCACTTAAAGCATTTCTTTTTAGAAAAGCGTTTTACTCAGTTTTTCTTCTATCTGCATTTGAAATAAATATTGTTGTCATATGTTGTTAATTGCCGTTTATACACTGTAAATAGTTGCTCTCATTTTCAAAATACTGTAATTATTATTGTTATATAGCTAACGCGTTTCGACTAAACTGAGGTCACGTGGCTTGTCAACATCTCGAAAATTGTTGATAAACCGGTGAACATTGCTGTTGCGCTGTCACGTTTGAGAGCGGGAAAATTCGACGGGAAAATTGGTGGCCCCGCGTACTAAAAGTTTGTTTTTGCAATTTTGACTGTTTTTATTCGAAAACAAAAATGGAGCCCCCAATAAACGTTTTGGTTATCTTACAGAAGATGAAATTGGAGAACTCCTTGTAGAAAAAGGACTCCAAAAACACTCAAAACGTCACAAGGACCTGCTGTACCAATTTTACGTATGTATCTCCACTCTCATTCTTTTAATAAATTTGTTTTGTTTTAATAATTGTGGTTTATTTTGTTTATGCTATATAACAAAATACTTAATGACTGCTCCCTCGGGAAACATCTGTTTGATTCTCGGGAGACAAAACAGTGTGTATATTATTGTTTATTGTTGTGATATAAATATATGGACTCAGCTATTTACAGCACAGCACACATGGCATTAACTTGTTCTTGTAATAGCTGCCGCGCCTTTTTACTTAGGTCTACATTATTTCACAACTCGAATGTTTAGGATTTTCTGTCAAGGACTGAACTTGCTTTAGTTCATGTTCTAGTTGGGCAACTTTTGGGTTGTCTGATCCCAATGATTTCTGAAGAATTGAGCGCGCTTGTTCCAAGTGTTTCACTGAGAGTTCGATGTCGTTAATAGCTCTGTAAACAATTCCCAGATTATGATGTGTTAGACCTTCAACGTGACTGTCGACTTGGCAGCTCTCAGAAACGGTCAATACGTTTTGGAAGTATTCCTTGGCCTCCTTATAGTCCCGTGTCTCCAGATGTACAACTCCGAGCTTGAAGAAACTATCTGCAACCGCAGGATCACTGTGTCCGTGGATTCTTTGTCTGATATCAAGAGCCTCTTTGTGACATTGTTTGGCGTCATCGTATTCTCCAAGATCCTGGTATACGAGTCCGAGGCTATCAAGTGTGTAACCAACTATAGAACGGGCGTTACCTTGAAGCTTCTTCCTTATTATCAGTGCTCGCTCTAGATAATATCTTGACAGATCATGTTCATAAAGGCATTGGTGTACTAACCCGAGATTATGTAAACTACTGGCAACTTCAAGGGAAATATCCTCGTTGCTTTCTTCCCTAATGGAGAGCGCCACATGGTGATAGTGTTTTGCTGCAAGGTATTCCCCTTTGAGCATGAAAATGATTCCTAGATTGTTGAAACTATCAGCAACTGTTGGATGGTCACTTCCATAAAGCTTCTGCTTCATCTCTAAGGCAGTCAGATGACATTGTTCTGCCTTGTTGTAATCACCGAGTGACATGTGATCAGCAGCTAGATTATACAAGGTTGATGCAATACTAGGGTGTTCTTCACCGTAAAGTTCTTGTCGGATTGCTAAAGACTGTTCATGGCATGCCACCGCGGCTTCATTTTGCTTCAGCTCATGTAGCAGACATCCTAAATTGTCAAAACTGGCAGCTACACTTGCATGATCACTACCGTACATTGCTTGTCGCATTGCTAAAGCCCGTTTGTAGCACTCCATAGAAGCGTCGTGTTCAGAAAGATGATGATGAACAATACCGAGGGCAAAGAAGCTGTCGGCGACTAAAGGGTGATTTTGACCGTAAATTTTCGATCTGATATCCATTGCCTGTTTGTGGCATTTTTTTGCAGCATCGTATTCAGCAAGTTGACTATGAATATTTCCAAGATTATGCAGACCGTTGGCAACTGTGTCGTGATTATTACACTGAACTTTGTGCATGATAGCAATAGATTCTTCTTGACAGGTTTTTGCAGCTTCGTGTTCACCCAGATCCTCGTGAACAACTCCGAGATTTCCTAAACAGTCAGCAACAATGGGGTGTTCTGTACCGTAAACTCTCTGATTGATAGAAAGCGCTTTCACGAGATACTCCTTTGCGGTCTGGTAATTGGTAAGTGCACGTGAAACGAGACCAAGATTACTAAAACTAACAGCAACATCAGGGGTACTGTCATCACAGAGGTTTAGCCTGATAGCAAGAGCTTCATCGTACAATTTCTTTGCCACGTCATTTTTGCCAGCCATTTGGTGAACGGTTCCAAGATGATCTAGGCTGGTGGCCACAGTAGGATGATCATGCTTGTAAATTTTCATTTTGATTGCAAGTGCTTCTTTGAGACACGATTGCGCTTCCTCGAGCTTAGCAAGTTCGCGGTACACAATTCCTAAGCCTTCCAAACAGGTGGCTACTTTAGGATGTCTAGGGCCATGAACCCATCTTCTTATTCTCAAAGATTCCGTGAAGCATTCTTTTGCATGGCAGTAATCGTCAATGGCAAGATAAACTGCTCCTAGGTTGTACAAACTTCTACCAACAGAAGGATGTTCTGCGCCATGGACTTTTTTCTCTATTTCTAGAGCTTGCTGATGATACGCCTTTGCTGACTGATAGTCAGCAAGATCCTCTTCAACAACGCCGAGGTTACTAAACGACATTGCCACAGCTGGATGATCGTCGGGGTAAGCAGTCCGCCTGATGGCTAGAGCCTGCTCGTAGCATACTTTTGCTTCATGAAAATTTGCAACTGCTTGGTGGACAGTGCCCAGATTGTCCAGACTGTTAGCTACATCTAGGTAGTTGGTCTCTGGATCTTGCCTTCTTATATCTAATGCTTCTTGGTGATACTTCTTTGCAGCATCATATTTAGCAAGGCTTTTGTAAACGCTACCAATGTTATCTAAAACTTGGGCAACTTTGGGGTGGCTTTTTCCATATACCCGTTTTCTCACTGATAGCGACTCCATGTAACATGTAACAGCAACGTCGTATTCTGCTAGCTCGTTGTGAGCATTTCCTAACTCGTTTAAACTTTCAGAAATTCTTGGTTCGTCACTCTCGTGGTGAATTGTGCGAAAAATATGAAGTGCTTCCCTGTGACACTGTTTTGAACTTTCGTATTGAGCAAGATGATAATAGACAGTACCTAAATTCTGTAAAGATTCGGCAACATGGTTGTGAAAGGAGCCCAAAATTTGTTTTCGAATGTCTAATGCGCGTATGTAACAGTTTTTAGCCTCCTGGTATTCAGTCAAATCAAAATGAACTTTTCCAAGATTGTTTAGAACATTAGCTATTGGTTTATCTTGGAGGTTGTCGTTCGTTTCTTGGTACAATTTCAATGCATTTTCCTGCATTTCTTTTGCTTCTTTCAATTTGGAAGTATTTCTGTAACCATTCCCAAGTAACGACAAAATTTGAGCACTTTCCACATTGTCAATGTTGCAATCGGATTTTTGGGTAAGAAGCCAAGCAATTTCTAATGCTTTAATAGCTCTGTCTGAAACATTATGAACATTGCATGAACTTCCAATGATTTTCAAACTGCTGATGACATTACGGTTTGACCATTGTGTTTCTGCAAATCCTCGTCCGACTGACCAGCATACATTCACGTGTTCCGCAAGAACAGCTAGATGTGGGAGCAACGTTACAAAATTTGTATTTGGTTTTGTGTTATGGTTACTGTCAGTACCTAAAAAGCGTGCAAACTGAGAAATCAGCGATGTAATATTAGAAACATATTCTTCAATATCCTCGACAGGAAATATTTCCCTACGAAGAACATCAAGTACAGCCTCGTGCACTTGAATCTCGGAAGAGTCAAAATCAAAAACCGAAACCAAAGGCGAAGCGGTGATAATGTTTTCTCTACTGGTTTGATCTACAGTTCCGTGACTGCCTTCAGCAAGTTTTAATGCTTGTTCATTGAGCAAAGGTTCAGATGCCATCAGAGAAAGATATTGAAGAAGGTCTTTCAATACTTTGTGTTTTTTGCATTCGTGTTCCACCAATAATGCCACGGCTACAGTCACTGATTCAGGATAAAATGGTGTACTTTTAGTTTTCATGGCTTTCTCAATTTCTTTGCTCTTACGTTCTTTAATTATCTCCCAATATTGTTTCCATGTAGAGTGAGCCCCTGTTTTATTCATATCTCGTACAAAGAGTGCTACACACGCCAGGGATAGAGGTTGAAATTCTAAAAGCTTCGCTACTTGCATCTGGATGCCCTTGTCACTCGATAAAGTTGAAACACTTGAAAGAAGGTCAACAGCAACCTCTGGTTTCATCCCTTTACTGAGAGAAAAATGGCAGCTGTTCGAATCTCCCATTGGTAGGAGCTGAGTATCTTGCATTGTGACGAGGATTTGTCCCGGACCCCATTCGTCGGAACACGATAGTGGAAGAAACTCGTTCACTGTATTGACCTCGGTGACATTATCCAGAATCATCAACCAGGACGGAAACTGACGAACATGTGGAATTACCAGATTTTTGAAGCACGTTAGTTTTTCTTTTATCTTCATCTCTTCCGATTCAAGCAATCTGGAAACTGTATCTTCGGAACAACCTAACCTTCGAGAGAACGTAGCGTAGGAATTTAAAAGAGTTTCAAGATTTCGAGCATTTAAAGTCATTACAAATACAGTTTTCGAAGAGCTTTTCACTTTCTTTGCAAAGAACTGTTGTCCAATTTCCCGAGCAATATGACTTTTCCCCGAACCAGGAGTTCCTGATATGTAAGCAGTGATGATCTCATTCGGCTTTGTTATTTCTAGGTATTCCAGTTCATCTAGGATTTTATTCTCCAAGGTTACTCTCCTGATTGTCTCGTGATTTGGATTCGGAGGAAGAATAATAAATGATTCGAAATTGAAAAATGGTAGATGTGTTTGAATATGCGATTGTTCTTGCTCTTCTACGGCGTACTTTTCAAATGTTTCGTAAGTTTCTCTTTCTTTTTTGAGTTTCTTATCAAGATCGATTAGTTTTACTACTGGTAAATTTGCCTTGCTTCTCTTATCTTCAATAGCTTGTGTTTCAAGTCCTAAATCATTAAATGCTTCGACAAGACTCTGAACCATGCTTTCGAAAACACTGTCTGTCATTCCGTCTTTATATTCTCCAGAACACAGTTTATTTTGGCAGTTTCTCATGATCTTCACGCAGGTCCTAATCCGGGGACTGAGGCTTATTCCTACAGTTGTAGAGTCAAGAATGCAAAACAGTAAACAGGTACAGTCCCATTCGCTACAGTTTCCTCTTTTAATTACTAAAAGAGGCGGGGAGTCAAGCTTTCGTTGATTTTCAGCTGATTCACTCCTGTAAAATTCCATTCCGTTTTGAGCTGTATCTGACCACTGCTCTTGAGGTGTTTTGCAATGAGAGTTCCATTCTTGTTTGAAAATCTTCCTCAGAGCCGTTGGAATTACAGATATTACAACGTGACATAACTTAAGCAGATTAAGTTTCTCCTCCGAGAACTCGTCCGGGATTTGCATTTTTCACCTTAAATTAAGAATGAAAAGTTGATTGAAACAAAAGACAGAATTATTCTATTGTGCTGTGCAGTGAAAACTGAATAGCCCTCATTTATAACTAGGGGCCACTAATTTTGTTATTATTTTATCTGTATTCAAGTTAGCATCACAAGCAACGCTCTTGAGTTAAAAAAATTCAAGATAATGTGCATCCACAATTTGAATGGAAACAAAAGAATATTAAAATAGCCTGCAGAAGAGTTCTATAATAATGCAAGTTTTATTTAGAATGTACACGTGTTTACTTGTAAAGGAAAAATGTCACATAAAAAATGTGAATTTTTAGCATTGCAAAAGAAAAATTTGTGTTCAATTTGACTTTGCCTTTTATCAAGAAAGCCTGGAGAAAATCTTTTTAACTTTAAGTTAAAGTTAAGTTGTTTTGTACCTTTTGGTGTAACGAAACGGAAGAGATGTTTTCACGGTAAACATGTGATAACAGAAAAACCATATTAAAGAATCGTGAAACCACAGTTTCTAAATATGTTAGTCAGTTCAATACTTGTAAAACAAATACGGTTTGATATTAGAACTAACCAAGACGAAAATAACATGTAAACAGAGTTTTGCCTGGCTTCAACTTAAGCTTTGCCAAGGTGAGATTATCTATTTCTAATTGGAAACTGAATACATAATTAACAATACTCCTAGCTCTCGGTAGACTCTGTTCAGTGTATATCCAGTCATTATTATTATCATCGCATTATTACGTACTTACCTCTTGCTTGTGTTTGCCTTTGTTAAGCCATACCATTTCGTAATCAGTCGTGATCTCTCAATTTTACTAACACGTATTTTAACGGGTACATATCCTGTAGGTTATTAATGACAGTTTGTTAGGATATCCTGTATTAACAATTAGTTAAAATTAGGAATCCTGAAACGGTTTTCGCTAGTTAGCGGTATATTGTAGCAAAAACAGATGACGTTTTAACAATAATTTTCTTTTCACGTTATATAAATTAAATAACATTAATATATGATTATCAATGAAATGTCAATATTTCTCATTAGCGAAAAAATGGAAAAAAAGTTGAGAGAGCTCTTCGAAAGCAACTATACACAACTAGTCTATATTTTATCGATAACAAATTAAACAGAATTTTACATATACGCGGGTAGATGCGAATGTCACCTCGTATTGATAATTGCTCACTTTTAGTGTGCTCTCTGTTCTTACTCGCAAGAAATCGTTTCGACACTCAAAGAAAAAACATTTCGTAGGAATCTAAAGGTGTAAAATTGATCTTTGGAGTGGTATTTGGCAGTAGATTATCAGCACTGCTCTTCGAAATTTTAATTTCTGATCGACTTGTAAAAAACTCAATTTTGTACTCTACTTTAGGCATTGGCTATTGTGTTCGTCATTACTCGTGTGAACAGACGTGCATGTTAATGAAGTATTACTATTATTGTGGTTTGTTTATTTTGTTACAAATTTATTATATATACATACAACTATAATGTGTACTTACAACTTATTTATAAGTGACATTTCAGTTTCAGTTTTTTCGGCTTGTGCGTGTTAATGAGTGCAAATAAATTCAAACTTTTCACTCATTAATATTCAGCACTCCAAAGGACGGTCGTAAATGAATTGATACAACAGTATAAAGTAACTTACTATTGTGTTTTGTAGCAGAATTCCTTCACGAGTTCACTTGGCAGTGTGTCATATGACAAACTATATTGACTGTTATATTGAGTCTGTATAAAAATACTTCGACAATACTTGAATGACCTACCTGGAGAATTTGTTAAACCGTTTCAGTATTTCCTTGTAGCCAGAAGTCTTGTACAATCTACAGATAAATAGAATCTGTGTCATGCATGATCAAAGTTTCACTTCGTTTGTTGAAAATATATCGCTCTACTAGTGAATTTATAATTGATGTAAATTGATAATCGGATCCGCGAGTCATGACACGTCTTTCTATGTCTGTATCAGCACTGTTGGGGCAATATTACTCATCTGTTAACAAACTCCAAATTTGGTTAAAATGTTGATGTTTTCAAAGAAAAGGAAAGTTCACTTGTCTTGGTTATTTTATTCGTGACAGGTGAGGCCGGAAGTTTTTTATTCTCGCTTAAAAAGCCTTCAACCTTGGAAAATGTTATCAAATGAGAAAAGACGTGAACTGGCTTCATAGCTATCTACATCTTTCTACTGTTCAGTACTACTGTTGACACAAAAGCGTTGGACACAAAACTTGCTAATGACGGAGATTGATGGGAAAAAAGGGAAAAACATGAACTAGAACATTTTATATATATATGTTGTGCAGGAAAAAACAACTTCACGCACTCGGCGCTAATATGCGTTGAATCTGAATATTTTCCTGACATTAAAAGTCATTTTGGAATCTGATTCTAAATAAACAAGAACTGAAAATTACACCACGCAAAGTCTCTTTAATTTTGTGGCAACATGACTGTTCTTGTCTATTTTTCTATTTATAACTCCAGAAACTGAAAAAAAGTCAAGATAATTAACCTTTCCCGACTAGCAGAGTTATGGTAGTATTTTTAATAGTGAACTCTTTTTTTTATAAGGACGTATAATTTGTGGTCTAAGACTGAATATTCTTAAACTACTTTCAGGAATACAACTATCATTATTTCGTGTACATTTTGTTATATTATCTACTGATTCGAAAGTTTTCATAATTCCTGGGGAAATTTCATAACACGTTACACTTGTGAAACCAACAAAATAAAGTCGGCCCTGTCTGCCATTGATGTGTATTTACTTGTAAAATTCATGTTTTAATTACCAACATTTTAGTCGATATTAACCTGACAAAATTAGCCCAGAAACGCATTTCTCTAACTTGTTAGTTGAGCATTGGCCTTCCTAGGACTGGGTTCTTAGCATGTTCTTAAAGTTTCAAAGGCTTAATTTGAACTGACGGTCTTAGAAAAAGGTTTTTATAGAAATAAGAGAGTGTAATGCGGTTTTAGCAGAACTTGATACCTTCATATTCGAACCTTTAGTTTTGAACTGTTGCTGTGTTATAGGGTCATGATATTTTAACAGGTGAATGATATATATTTAAAATGTTATTATTTGAGAAAATTGGCCTAAGTTATGGATTGAGAATTGAATGAAATGTTATACACACCGTGAACTGTGAGTTTCCATCTGTATCTAGCGGTGCATTTTCGAAGCTACCATACGGTAAGGAATTAGGAAAAACGTGACTACCGTCTCGAGTGCTCCAAAGAGATTAGACTGTAACTTGCTGTAATGGATAAGTTATGGAAACACTCTTTTAAAACTTTATCGATGCAAATTTGAACTCGTTCCAGTTGACCGGGTAGGAAAATGATCACGAAACTAATGAACCCGCTGAGAAATGAAACGAAAATTTGGTGGTGTTTAATTTCAACAAAACTAAACAGCAAAATTGCTGATTTATTCATTGGCTGAATACAATAGTATTATCAAATAGGCACATATAACGCTCACTCTGATTGGCTGAAAATCATTGTTTTACTTACCGATACGTGCTTTTGTCACTTCCCTGTGGTGTTGCTTATTTTATAAAAGAAATAGAAAATTCTCCCTTCTTGTTCTGTTCAGTAATAGAACCACTTGTAAAATTTTAAGTTCACTCAAGAGGAGTGAGAAAACTCTTCGCAAGCTCCATAAAAACGCTGGCAACAGCCCTTAGAAAGACTGTTTGGGGAGTTTTACACCAAAATGTCGGGAATTACGAGAAAAAACCCGAGAATCGGGAGATCAAGACAGTTCTGCGGGAATTCCTTCAAGAAGTGCGGGAACCAACTGAAAAAATCTCGGATAAAATCAAACTTTTAATTTTGATAAAGAATACTCACAATACCGCGAGTAATAAATATTTGTCCATTTATAATTCAGTAGTGTTATGCATTCGACATTGCAAGTGAAATAAAAAGACTTTCAGTTTTGGCGATGAATACTTTGTAATACTGACACCATGGGATCGTTGTTTTTTTTAATTTTGGCCTCTTCTCGCTGATAACTTATGACTGCCAGCATCGAGACGTGGTCACGTTTAAAAGGATTCTCCACATCAGAGTCTATAAAATCACTCAAGAAAGCCAAAACCTTTTATGAGCCTAAGTGGCCCATTTGCGCCGGAGCTTATCTCCGGTTTTAGTAGAGTAAAGCGGATGAGAGTCATTGACTCCCACTGGAAGGGACACTGATTTGTCGCAGGTTAGCGGCCCCAACAAAAGCTGGTACTCATTTTACCAACCTTGTAAGAATGAAAAGACGATTCAACTATGAAAGAAGTTCACACAAGCATCTGTTGCTCGGCAGCTGACGAGTAGGGTTGAACCCTGGCCCTTGTGGCCGCCGGGACGGCAGAGATCTTACCACGGCGCCGTCAATCACATAAAACAATGCAGCAGTTCTTTATTATATGTCACATGCATAATCATTAGAACTACATAAGTTTAGACACGAGACGGACATTGTACTTACAAAACAGAAATACAAAAAAAGTTTTAAGAGACGCAATGAGTCATTGACACACTGGCAGGAAGACATTGTGTTGGTCATAACTCATATGGTACAAGATGGTACTATCAGTTCGTTCAGGTATAACAAGTTCCAATATTTTTGTGTTTACTATAAGGAGTAAGAAAGGCGCCCCTTTAACCGTGTTTTCATTTAAGAAATAAAACATGGAATTTTGGCAGTGAAGGAACGTACAACATGTTTTGTTTCTTTTATAAAATTATTATCTTTCATATACGAAGCGCGTATAGTTTTAGTTTTATCATGAAACTGTAAATTATCTCAACCTGGCGACCGCCAAACGTCATTTTCGTGCCTCATAGCGCTATGAAAACACTCTTGTCGATCAATCAGAATGCATGGAATATCTGAATTATAATATAAGTTATTATTGTGCTATGATAGTGATATCAAGAGAATTGCTTCCAACTTTGTCATATATTCGTCATATCCAAAAGCTAGTACAAAGCTAAAGCCATTTACATGAAACTTTTTGGTCGAGCTTATGTTACGTACGTTGTAGATTGGGCACTAGTTCGGTCGAGAAATTTCTAAAAGTTGACTTTGTTTTTTCTTTGAGCCAGCAACTGTTTCATTATAAATAATAATAATAATAATGGTGATAATAATAATAATGGTGACAATAATAATAATGATAATAACGGTAATGATGATGATGATGATAATAAATACATTTCTGTAGTGCTAAAACTATAAAATATTCCAAAGATTACAAATATAAATACTATTTTTATTCATGCACCAGCCACGTTCTCTGTATTTCTCTGATCATATCCTGTAAATTCATGAGACCAAGATCCAATTTAAAATACTAGACTATTCCAGTGCAAGTTTGTGATCACTTCATGGTACCCTGATGGAACCTCTCCGGTCCCAAGTCTCTGATTGATCACTCGTGATAACATTCATAAAATATTTATAGCTCATTTGAAAAATAAAAAATATAAATGAAAATCAGAACCGATGACCTCAGGAGCCCGGGCTAATTGTGAATTAACAGTGAATGGAATACTAACTTTGAATGTTTAGGTGTTTGAGTTTTCATCGAGAAAATTCTGGCAATATGTGAGGAGAGAGTTTTGAACAACTGTGCGAAAAATTTCTTCACAAACTATCTCAGTTCATCTTGTGTTGGTTTACTGATGACAACAATGAAGCGAAAGTACCAGCTTTGCTTTGACTCGCATCTGTTGTAACACAGTCGGACAAATATTACAACAGCTAATTAGCAAATTTAATCAAGAGGTTCTGACAGTTTTGGAATATTGCGTACACGGTGAACAGGGCAGTTTATAAATCGAGCACTGAGCTTCCAAAAACCACGTTAGATATACGATGAGCACCATAATATTTCAATATTTAGAACCGCGGACACCATCTTGGAAAATCAAGCCCACGTTTGACAAGCTTAGATTTCCTTCAGAACTTTTGAAAATGAAAGCTGATGAAGGTAGGTACAGAAAGAAAGTTTCTGACAAGTACTAAACGCTTTTCGGAACTGCAAAGTGTGTTTCGTTGTATTGTAGTTGTATTCAGGTGCGAACGATTTTCCAAATTTAAGTTTTCTCCTACAATTAAATTACATTATTTCAGGAACGTAATTGAGTACCATACATATAATAACTAGACTAAGAGCTGCTTTTAATGTATATGTAATATTATATATAAATTTAACTTTCACTGCAATCTAATTTCCATTTTTAATAAAATGCTGGAGTATATATTTAAAAACAAACAGCAGATTTATTGATTCTATAAGTATAAAGTAAACGATAAAAATTCTGATTTATAATCAAGCGAGTTAGAAAAAGAGCTCGCCCCTAAAATTTGTTTTGCTATTTTTTAAGGTTTTACACAATATTTCATTCCTAAAGAATACAAAAAGGGCTATGTGGGCATGCATTCTGCTTACGAATATTTTGATGTCACGCGCCATACACCTGCTCACTATGGTAATCACTTTTTGTCTGCGGTTAGTCATTTATATTGTGCGAAGGGCCGTTCAGTTCACTGACAACTGAGTGATATCAATCAGTGTTGCCATGTATATTTTTTTAATACACGCTTTTTTATAAGAACAACAAGGCTCAAATTTGCCAAAATTTAAGAACAATTTACGAACAAGCTCAGGCTGAGGCTTGATAACTAAGAAAGTTTTTGTGGTAGAAAATTGACCAAAACTGAGCGATACAGCATAAAACATAATAAGAGATTCACTGTGAAGACTGTTCCACAAACAATGAAGGTAGTTCGCCTCTCAATTCAGCCGTCACGAATTCATGTGTGTCGCAAGACGTTTCAATTTCCAATACCTTGTTTTATTTTGTTTTGTTTTTTTCTTCAATAAAAACCGCTCACAGAAATAAGATCAAATTAAGAACAAATTGAGGCTGAAGTCGCCAAAAAACTAAGAACAATGAGCCTCGGCAAAATTTACTGGTTCTTATAAAAAAAAGCGTGTAGTTCAGATACTGCATGCATTCGGCTGATTGGTCGACAAGTGTGGTTTCATCGCGCTATAGAAGCACAAAAATGACGTTTTTTCATCGCCAAGATGTGAGAGTTTGCAATTTCATGGAAGAAATAAAACTATACGGGATCCGTTTTTCGTCTTTTTCTTTCTTTAGTCGAAAATGATTATTTCATAAAAGAAATAAAACATGTTTTCTGTGCCTTCATAGCCTGGTGAAAACCTCGGCAAAGTTTGTGAGAATTCTCGAGCAGGTGAAAAAAAACTACGCCTCGGGTTTTCACTGATCTGCTCTCGAATTCTTTCAAACGTTTGCCTCGGTTTTCACCAGGCTATGCCGAGGCACGGAAACTATGTTCTATTTCTTAAGTATTGTAAACGTCTGTCGGTATACACGGATTTGAACTTGCTTAACCCCTTTTGTAAACATTCACACGTAGTCGCAAAAAGCGATTCATTTTAAAATTTCTTCATACGCTTCGGAGTCATGCAAGATTAGATCTCAAGTATTAAATTTAAAGGCTATTATTGAAATTTTCGTTTCCTTCATTTCTCAATTAATACATTCGCAGTTGATACATTTTCCGCAATAGGACAAAAATACGTATTTTTTTGTTCACTGCACATAAAATCTTTCCGCACTTGCTACACTGGTTCCCTTTTACTCTCCAGAGAAAATCCAAATTATTGCAAAACCTGAAAGACTTTGGCTTTGTTCAAAAGTCGGACTTTACATCGGCCGAAACTAATGCAAATGAGGTAGAACAATATAAATTTCTCATACTATAGGCTTTTGATTGTGAAATGATGGCAATTGGCCTTTGATATACTGGGACGTTAAATAATGCGCTCTACTTCACTGGGAAATGTAAAACAAAGAACTTGTTAGTTGTGTTTTGTCTAAAGATCTAGCACATTCTTCATGTGACTTGCATGAAAACGTCAGTGTTTTGAACAATGCTAAGTAAAAGTCTAAAGTGATACATTTTTTTTAAAAACACATATTGCTGTTGTTAAAAGTTAGATATAGTGAAATGATCGGCGTTGGTTAAAGAGTTAAAATGTTTATAACATACAATGATGATAATTAATTTTAGTAAAAATGTATTTTTCAATATTTCAAAGCAATTTTAGCATTTGCGGAAAGTTTATGGCACATATCGGGCAAGCAGATGCTAGACGTGTGTCCAGCGAGAATAGATGTAGATCAGTGACGAAAGCTCAGAGTGTGTAGAGCATCTGACCGGTAGAAAGACTGTAATTAGAGGTTCATGGGTACGATTTCTGTCAGGTGATTTAGGTCGACTTGAGGAATCATCATATTCATATTCATCATCATCACAATTATTGTCATCGTCAGCGTCATCAGTCGTCATCGCAATCATCATCACTCATTTTCTTTCCACTTCATGCTTCAGATTGGAAACCCGTTTTCAAACCAGAAACTCGTCGTAAACTAATCCGGCAAAAGACGCTGGATTTTCTGTCTTTTCATTTTCCCGTCGATTCAAACAGGAAAGCCGTTGTCAGCTTCAGTTCAAACTAGTACCAGTCTTCCTTATGTAACAACGGAGTTTCGGGGAAGTGACTCATAAAGGCTAATTAGTTTCGGCTACATTTTCAGTTGGCCAGAAGAGGCCGAACATCAACTTAGCCTTAACCAAGCGGG
>JAOCPT020543750.1:0-11290 GCA_026546935.2 Palythoa grandiflora | reverse complement strand
GGGGGAGGGCTAAAGCTTTCCTTGCTTTTGAAAATACCTGGGTACATATGAACGGTGCCTTAGTGATCAACCTTTTTGCTTGAAATGGCCAGAAGCACATGAATTATTACAAAACATAGAGTAATTTTCCAATGATCAAGCTTTGCCTTTTCTACTCTTTGTAAAATATGCAGCTCAGTACAGTTTGGTTAACAGTGCTGAGAATGACATTTATACAGCATGGTCATGAACAAAGATGGCACTGATTTTTATTTATGTGGTATGTGGAACTGTAAACTCCACCAGTTGTCACTTGAATCAATTACTCCCATACACTCATGTGCCGGGAGCATCAGTGCAGGAAGTGTCTTTGCGGTGCCGTTCGTGGGAGCGTGGGGGTAATTGATTCGAGTGACAATTGGTTTGCAGTTCCTCAAGGCTTGCTACATAGAGAATTTTAAACCAGCAATTGACGAAGGCCTGGGAGCCTCTAGAGAGCGTAAACTGTTCAAATTTCTAATCGTATTGCATCTCTTTGTTTATCACTTTAAATGCCTGAAATCCTCTTGACACTTGTGGTTCTTTTTAAACAACTGTGCATATAAATGTCCTTAACATGATTATGACTTGAATTAAAGTTTAAATACTGTTCAACCTGAAGATCAGACTCATTTTTAATCCAAAACTTGGATTTCCGAATGATGTTTTCCTTTCTCGTACTTGTAATCGTTATGATGTACAAAAGTGGACATCACAATTTTTTGAAATATTCTTAGCTAAATTATATGAAATGACAAAAAACATAATCTCCCAAAAGATAAAAGGGCTATGAAATCTCTAAATGTGAAAATTTTGCGGCTGGGTTTAACAAAAATCCCGTCCACCAAGATTGCGAATCTGTGCTCCCTCAGATTTGGAACAGCAGCTAGAGAGGTCAAAGTAACTTTACCATAAACTTTCACTTGAAGAAATCAATTCAGTTTCTGAAATATCACTTTCTGAGACAGAAGACACTTTAACTTTCTGACATCCATTATAGAGATTGATTTGAGATCGATTTGGGTTGAGTCATCGACTTCAGAGCTCTGGGCAACGAAAAACTGGCATTCATCTTTCATGGGAAATTCATGGGCCATGAAAACTCTGCTATGCCATTCTTGACAAAATTCATGGTCTATAAAAACCAATAATCATCTTTCATGGGAAATTCATGGTCCATGAAAACCAGTAATCATCTTTCATGGGAAATTCATGGGTCATGAAAAACTCGTAGACATCAAGTTTGAGGAATTCATGGGCCATGAAAACTCTGCTATGCCATTCTTGACAAAATTTGTGGTCTATAAAAACCAATAATCATCTTTCATGGGAAATTCATGGGCTGTGAAAAACTCTGCTAGGCCAGTTTTGACAAAATTCATGGTCCATAAAAATCAATAATCATCTTTCATGGGAAATTCATGGGCCGTGAAAAACTCTGAGACATCAAGTTTGAGGAATTCATGGGCCATGAAAAACTGGTAATCGTCTTTCATCGGAAATTCATGGGGCCGTTAAAGTCTTTTCTTATCAATTCATGGGCCATGAAAAATGTTGGGACGTTTTCAAGGGAAATACATGGTCACATATAGAGCCATGAAAATTTATTTTGCAGTTTTCATGGGCCATGAAATGCATTTCATGGGATATTCACAAGAAATTCATGGAATTTTCACGAAAGCTTGAGTTCGTAGTGGAGTGATGTCAATGACTCAAATTGAATCAATCTCTTTAGTGGATGCCAGAGTTTGTGAAAAATATCAATGTCTTCTGACTCAGAAAGTGATAATTAACGGTACGATAGTTAATGGTAAATTCATTTTGACCTCTCCCTGTGCTTGGGTTAAATTATAAATGTCATTTTGGCTAATGTGTTTTTATCTGCAAAGATTTCGTCTTTCAGTTTAGTTTTCAGAAATTGTAATTATGATAATAGATTGGTAATAGGACGGTGTGTTTGTCCAATTCTGATATCAGTGACGTGTGATTAAACAAATTGAATTCGCGCTTCACACTCAGCCAGTTTTGTTAATCACATGAAAAGATAACAGATCGAATTGGACTCCACTCAGTTCAGACCTATTACCATTATTTATAACACAGTTATTAAATTATGATAACACTGTTATTAAATTGTCACAAAGGTCTATGTGATCTTTGTCTTTAACAAAGTATGCAATCTCACAATCATGTTAAAGTTAAATGTGAATTGTTTTTTAAATCATTTGAATTTCATTCATTTTTGATAAAATGGAAGTAGAAAAATTCACATCTGGTAAAATAATTACCATGGAAAAGGACAGTCAAGCAGCTTCCTTTTAGATAATTTGTGAATTGTAAATGAGAGGAATTTTAGAATTACTCGGACTTAAGTAACCATAATCTTTCTGTTTGCTCAATTTTTAACTCAAGATCTACATGGAGTGACAAGGGTAACCCTCTTAACTGGGATTTCAGAGGGAACACGCAAGAGTCTGAACTGTATTTTGTATGTTGTAGACCAGTGGTGATCTTGAAGAAATGTGTTAATTTTGAATCAATGTTGAAAATGTTGTTCATTTTATTTTGAAATAATATATAATTTGTGATTTTCTGCTATTGGCAATAAAAATTATATGAATTTAATTGGAGAGAGATTTGTAGAAAATATATAAGATGCATTTTTTTAAATAATACAAGTGCTGTTTTAGAAAGACTAGAATTAATATATTTAATGCTAGCTTGTTTTTAGGGCTTATACTTATAAAATATAGAGTGCTATTTTGTCTAACTATTCAAAGTATCAAACTTATGTTTTATTATAGATTCCTTTAAGGAACGACTGTGTAAGAACCTTGGGCATATCAGTTAAAAACGTGTGAAAATTTCGTATACCGAATCTTATTGGTCAAGCTATTATTTTCATAGAAAAGAATTCTGAAAAGTGTGAATAGTCATTTTTAAAGCTTCTATCACCAGTACCTTTTGTACCACTTGTTGGCCAAAGTTAAAGAAAAGCCACCATAGGGAAATGCGTGGGTCTAGAGCTCATCGCCAAATGCTATTCTTATCTCCCGAGTTCTTTCACTTATGGCCAGAAATGCAGTCAATTATGAAGGGAAAAAAAACTGTGAATGATGCGAAAACTGTGATATTTATGTTAATAAGAGCGTGTTCTATTGGGATCAACCGTTTCAACCTAAACCAGTTTCGGTTGATTTGGTTGAAATTATCAATAGAACACTTTTCCAGCCATTTTTGGTTGACTACGCTGCCCATCAATTTCAACCATTTCAACCTTCATCTGAGGTGGTTGAAATGGTTGTTCATCCGGACCAACCAAAAACGGTTTTTCCCAGTAGAACACAAAAAAACCCCAACCATTCCAACCAGCCAAAATTGGTTGATCCCGATAGAAAACGCTCTAGGAAAACCTGAAGACCCTCTGCGAAAACTACGAAAAATGCGATATTTATGTAAATAAGAAAACCTGAAGACCCTCTGCGAAAACTGCGATATTTTATATAAATAAGAAAACCTGATAACACAAATCTTGGAAATCAAAAATCAAAGTTGATAGCTACACATGTTAGGCAATCGCTTTCTGTCATTAGAATTTGTTTTGACTGGGACCTGGGAATAGTAAACTTGTATGGTTTATTATTCAATTTTGTCAAAAAGTAAAATTAAATGATATAATCACTTGTTCCTGATGCTTGTCATTTGTATTCATCACTGCTTGAATTTCTTGGAAATAGACCTTGAAAATCCTGCAAGATTTGTGTGAACCCTATTTTAAAATATCTCCAGTAGTCTACAAAAACCTAATTAAATAGCATTGTTATATTCAATGCAAGAATTTTTCATCAGTATTTTTTTTAACCCTTTAAGCCCCAAACATGACAAATGACGTGTTAGTAAATTCTCCCAACTGAGCTCCATACTTTCTATATAATCAGTTTGGGAGAATTTGTCTTTTCAACTTCTACAGTTTATTTCACTTGATCAATTTCTAATTTCTCCTTACCGGTTATATTGTTTTGTTATGAGTGTTGTAAGGAGAAGTTAGATGTTGATAAATTACTCTGGGCTGAAAGGGTTAAAAAACAAACACACTAGTTGTGTTGCAGGAAAACCTGGAGGGTTTAGATATGGATGACAGCAAGAAAAGTCTTGTTTCAAGAGAAATCCGAAGTTTTAGAGATGCCTACAGGGTGAGTATCATGCCAGCACTATTCAGTTGAGATGTATAAAACTTAAAGCTATCAGTAATATCTATTCTCTCGAGTGAAGCAACAGAAATAAAATATTTGGTATGCTGCAGGGTAAACATATGATTTTTGTTTTAATTTTCTTTTCTGTCCAGTTATCGTGTATGATTGACATGAATTCTTATTTTGTGCCAGAAGTTATGTTTATTTTTTTAAACTTTGATTATTAACTCTCATTTTGTCATCGTCGTACATATAACACTTATACTTTGCCTGTGAAATACTGAATTTCGCTTTAAATGCATCCAATAGTTTACTGTAGATACATAAGATTGCACTTTAAATCTCTACACTACAGACTTTAAGAATTTTATTTGTGCTTTGATGTAAATTGAGCTTTAACAATTATAACATTTTGGTATATACAGGCAAATGAGAATATTTTTAGTGTCAGTTCCCAAACGATATTGCACCAAGTACACATACAGTATCCACATTTAGATTGTTAATTAGCGTTATTGTTGGCACACATGACAGTTGTTCGGTCGGTGAATTGACGTCCAAATGGAACGTTTGATCAACTTTGCCTTTTCTTCTAGTGAGAGGTGTGGTAAGTGAATGTGTATCTATTTTTGTGGGTCTCGCCAGGCGGTTTGGAAATGCAAGTAAATTTTACTGTCACACCATTGCTACACACAGTTGCTAACTTAGTAGAGTTAAAGTTTTCATGTAGGTTTAAAAAAATATGTCATTGAAAAGCAAACGATCAAGTTCAGAGCCCCCACCCCTCCCCCTATAAGATTAGGTTCTCTAAGATATGGCGATTACAGTCCACGGACCCGTTGGACGTGTGCTTCCCCAGTCTGAAGAACTGGATCGAGCACAGAGCTGATGGCTCTAAAATACAAAGTTAAGGGATGGATCATTAGATTTTGGTTGGGCAAATACGAAAAAATATAAACTTGAGCACAGACCGGATCATGCGAACAAAAAATATCGTACACAAGTAAACCACAAAAAAAATACAAGCAAGTACGAGAAAAAATTTCCACAGAGTCTTTAGCATAAAAAAATATTGTGCACCAAAAATTTGCCCAACGCTACTCCCCCCGTTAAAATTTAATAGTCTGTCCGTAAGTTGGTGCACAACGGAAAAGCAACAGTGTTCACCTTCAGATATTTTCTAAAAAAATGCATTCTGGTTCAAAGGTCAAATATAATTGCGATCACTAATTCTCTTCATTTTCATAGAATAAATTTATTTTTATCTCTACTCTTCGTCTTATCATAGACACAGTTTTTGATTATAAGAATTTTTTTTCACGATCTTGTGAGACTCGTATCCCAGTCCCAATCTATAGTCCATAGTCGCCGTATCTTAGTCCCTATTTGCAACACCAACCTCTACAGTTCAGATACTTGTATCTTGCAAGCAGTCAGCCCAACCCCCTAAAAATATTCCTGGCGTTACCCACAACTTTTGCATTTTATAGTTGTTGTACTACTTCTACTAACCCTGTAGTCCCTTTGTGATTGTCAATCATTATAAACTTTCTTGTTTCAGAGAGGGTTTTTTGGCTCTGACGGCTATTGGACTTGGAATTTCTTCACCCCAAAAAAATAAACCATATTTATAACGAATTCAAAAAATTCCGACCTTTTAAAACTTTGGTATAATTATTAATGATGAGTAAAGTCTTAGTGCCAAATGTTGCCAAACACAAATTGCTTTGTAAATAACAAATTTAATTAAGACCAATATAATTATAAGATTACTTATGTGCTAATCTGCTTCTAGAACTCTTGCTTTATAAACTGAATGACAAAAATGTTACCATTGAATATAAATAGTTTGACGAGAACCTTTTTAATCAGCGTTTTCAGGATGACGTGCACTATTCAGGTGAGTTTTGTTAAACTATGAAAGTTACACGGCAGAAGCTGTGTGTTGTTGTTTAAACTGTGCTTGCTTTTTTTGCATTGCCAGGATTGGAAGCCGCTGAGATTGCAAAACTTTTGTTAAGATGCATAGATGACTGGATTCCATGACACAATGATCTGTAGCAGATATTACTCATTACTTTGTTCTCTGAACCTGAAACGATGTTAATACAGAGTTGCTTTGCAGGGCCACCACAGAATCGTTAGGCATAATTTTGTTCAGCTTGTTAATTGTACTTTATTTTCTTTTAATATCTTTCAGAAAGAAGATAAAGAAAAAGAACGTGAAAAGAAGGAGAAAGCAGAAAAAGAACGGGAGAGGGCAAGAGAAAGAGAACGTGAACGAGAAAGAGAAAGGGATAGAGAAAGGGATCGAGAAAGGGAAAGAGAAAGAGAGAGGGAACGAGAACGAAGTCGGAAAGAGCGGAGTAGGTCACCCAGAGATAGAAAAGACAAAGAGTCTGATCGAGAAAGAGATCGTGACAAGCAACGTGACCGTGACTCAGAACGTGATCCTGACCGTGATAAAGCTCGTGACCGTGACCGTGATCGTGAACGTGAAAAAGAGCGTGACAAAGAGAGAGATCGTGGACGTGACAGAGATCATGATGAGGATCTTGATGAGAATGAGCTGTATGAAAGGCGGCGACAAGAACGGAAGCAAAGGGACAGAGACTTGGCTTATGGAGAGGTAAACAGCTATCTTGCAGACCTCATATAACGTTAAAACAAGTTTATCATTATAAATGCTAGATGTATGCGGTATCTAGGCACTTGACCAACTCCTGCTAAAGCTAAATCCTTTTACAAGTGGCCCATTGGAGCCGGTGCTTATATCTGGTTTCTTTAGTGTGAAGCAGATAAGAGTCATTAACTCCCATTGGAGGGGACACTAATCCATCGCAGGTTAGCCCCCAGCAGAAGCTGGTACTCATTTTACCAACATCGGGAGGATGGAAAGCTGAGCCAACTTTGGCAGAAAAGAAGGTCACACAAATGTTCAACTCTCGGCTGAGCCAGGGTTTTGAACCTGGGACCTTGTGGTTAGAAGGCAGAGATCTTACTACTGCGCCAACCAAGCCGCCGTTGACCGCTGACCCACTGCAGGCATTTGAATATCATAACAGCTGGGCAATTGGCTAATTTGGTCAGCAACAATATTGCAATCTGTATTTGGAATGCTTTGGTTGTAAAAAGCTTTTAGGTACCAATATCTGATCAACTGTGTGGGCTGTCTGTTGTGAAACACACTACGAGTTTGTACACATAAAAGCACGCACATTGTCTTCCTTTAGATTCATCACTAAAATGACAATCACATCAATCAGCTCACTTTCTTTGTGCTTTCAATGCAAGGCATGCAGTCTTTGCCTTACACCTACGTAGAATTATAGTTATAGGCTGGCTACAGCTGACCAATGTACTGCATGTTCACAAAATCATATAATTATTGCCAGCGAAGCCATCCAGCCAGCCAGTCCAAAAATCGGCTGACTACTTCAGTCTTGCTCAAGCCTACTTGGCCAGGTTGACCACTGGAAGCTCATCACAACCAGTGACAGCCTTCCTCTGGAAATTATATTAATAATGTAAAACTATGTAGTTAATTTTTGGTTTCACTTAAATTTTGTTTTTATTTAACAAATAGATTCCATGTTTGCATGCGTCTGTTCCGTAATTAACAAATAGATTCCATGTTTGCGTACGTTTGTTCAGAAATAGATAACAGATGACATCAAACTGTGGTAAGGGCAAAAAAGTGGCGCACGAGGCGATAGCCAAGTGTGGCACTGATGTTCTTTCCACAGTTTGACATCTGTTATCTATTACTGAACAGATGCACAAACACATGGAATCTATTTGTTTGATATAATAAAAAATTAAGAACTTTGTAATGGTGACGTCAAGCGTGCATCCGTCCTCTAACAGATCATAGGCGAGAATTAATCAAATATGGGACAATAACTTGGGGTTATTAAATATAAAACTAGTTAATTTTTTTTTAACTAGTTAGTTATTTTTTCTAACTAAGTTAGTTTTTTCTACATATTTTTCTTTGTCGGCCATCTCAACTTGATTAGAAACGTAACACAAACTGCATTGATAAACATATTATAGCACAACAATTGTCAGTCAGATTAAATTAAGGGGATCACTTTAAAATTTTAGCTTCTGGTCGTTCTGATCTGCATTGTAAAATTAAAGAAACCTTATTTATCCGAGATTTAAAGCCTGCTACTGGTATGATGTAATTATTGGCAGTGAAAATCTTTTCCTTTATTTTAAAATATTTTACATTTTTTGTTACTTATTTGCTAGTTACCACTCTTTCTCATCCTGTTTTAAATTTGTTGTAACTTCTGAAGATGTATATTGTAACATACGAAATGTCAAGATAAAATATATTTGACAATTTGCGACATGCGTTGTGCTATTATGTTTATCACTGTGGTTTGTGTTTCAGGGCTCAAAACTAGCAGTATTCCACTAGTCTGGGTCTAGTAGAATTTGATGCTAGGCTAGTAAAAAAATGGACCTACTGACCACTAGCCCATAAGTGGGCTTAGTACTTTTTCATACTCACTAGCAAAGGGACTAGTGCTAAAGAAAATGAGTTTCGAGCACTGCATTTACTTACTAGATGTTTTTTCTAGCTGGGTTATTTCTTAATCTAGGATCAAAACCCTGGAATGGGCTGAGATTTGGCTGATCTAAATCTGACTTCAAGGGTTTTTCTCTGGGCACTCTGGTTTTTCTTCTTCATGAAAATCAGCCTTTTTGCCAAGATCTGAGCCTTTCCTTGATTAGTAATGTTGTGGCATTTTAGTCATACAGTCAGCTAGAAGATTTGAGTTGTAATTATAAATAGAATATTAAGTAATTATTGTTTTTTTATGGCTTTGCAAACCACCTAACTTAAATTATTACATTTTACTGGTCTGGCTGTAAGTGTGGTAAAAAGTTATAATAAAAACCCCTTGCTTCGCCATAGTTACAAACTAAGGAAGAGGTTGGTAAATTATTTATTATGCTCTTGTCTTCAAAAACTGAGATGTTTGTTCCAACTTATTAAAGTTTTTTTAATATTATCATTCAATGGAACTTTTACCCTTTTTTCATTGGTCCATAGCCCACCATGTGACCTACAAATAACTGTCTACAAATATGACATTGCTCATGCGCATTACCGTCTGAAGGATTTTATCTGCAAATATGACACTGCTCAATGCATTGTTTCGACAAAGAATAATTTTTTCTGATTGACAACTGAAGAAAACCTCAACCTTCGGCTTTGGCAAATAACGAATCTGCTTGCCACTGACAAATCACAATATTTTGCTCAACCTCATCCAATAATTGTTTAATATTTGTTGACTATTGATATTATTTTGCTTCAGCCTGAAGACCGCTGTTTTTATCAAGGAACTCTACGAGGTGTTGCCAATTCTGTTGTCTCCATTAGCACATGTAAAGGAATTGAGTGAGTACCAGATTCAACTTCTGGAGTTATATTTGATTTTATTTTCCCGTTTCTAAGCTTAAGAGACTGATGTGAAATACAGTTTTGGTTTAACACTTTAAGGTGGCATTGTTGGCCCAGTCAGTGGTAAGATCACTGCCTACACAAGTTTCTAACTTCAAATCCTGCCTGGCTCTGCTGCATGCTAAATGTTTACACTGTGATCTTTTTTCTGCCAAGGTTAACTCAAATTTCATTCTTGCGAGGTTGGTAAAATGAGTAACTGTTTATACTGTGCACTAAGCTGTCAGGGATTAGTGTCCAGGGAAATGACAGGTTGGCATAGCAGTCAATTTTGCTTGTGCTTCTCACATCTATGACCTGGGATCGACACCTGGGCTTGGCATGTGGACTGAGATTTTATGATCTCAGTCTTACTCTGAGAGTTTTTCCCCTAGTACTCCAGGTTTTGTTCGTCTGTAAAATGGACTCTAAGCTGATTGTGTCTGTGTGTGGTGCTATGCTCCAAGGTTATGTATGGATCATGTTCAGGGGCTGTGCACCTATTAATGGCAGCAAAGCTCTGACCTCACTGAGCTGTGCTTTTGGTAATTCACTCTCAGGCTAAAGGAAATGGTGATTAGCAAGCCGCGCCTTACACAGTGAGCAGCGCCTCACGCATAAAAAACGGTTTTGAACCTCAATTTATGCACCTCCAGATTCCTGGATAACAGTACGACAAAAGAATTACTAACAAGGTTAAAGTAGGCTCTGCTCCCAGGGTAGCCACCCCTTTACCCTTTTTTCCCTCCAGGCATAGTCAGTCACTCTCATCTGCTTAAATCAATTCTACAGAAGGGTAAATATTACTAGACCTGACTATAATGGAGCACTTGAAATAAAATATGTTAATTTGGAATTTCTACAAAACTTTATACAGAGCTCTAAACCATTTAAAATGATTTAGAGGTCTGTATAAAGTTTTGTAGAAATTCCAAATTAACATTATATTAAATTTTAAAGCAGTCAGTGAATTTAATTTTACCTTGGTAAAAAATATTTGCTCGTTGATAGTTGGCTTAATCCAGGGTTAAAATTAACCAGGTTTTGAACTACCTGGCTTTTTAGAACTATAAAATTAATTTAATAAACTTTAAAATATTGTTCTATGGTAAAGTCAGGCTTAGGTTGCTAAATTCAGAGAATTGATTTTTCCAGATAGCATGCTTTCATGCATAATTTGTGATTCTTGAATTTCTAAGCTAAAGCATAGTAGGTCATAAAAGAACTTAATATTAGATAAATATTTGCAGTGACACTCTATAGTGGTCGACATTGAAAATTGTGCCTGTTTACTGTATCTTTCCTGGAAAATGGCTAGATCCACCAACTGACTTTTGTTGGTATTCTTCTGCCATGAAGTCGTATTGGTTGAGATTTTTTAGAAGATTGTATGGTGTTGAGTACATTGCTATGGAATTATAAAGAGAGAATAAACAGTTGTCAGAAAAAATGGTATATACCCTGAGCGGGAATCGAACCCGCATCTCCCTGTATTCTAGTCAGGAGTGCTAACCACTACATCATCAGGGACCACCATGCTGGCAAAGTAGCAGTTTCATGATTAGTTGAGTTGGTTCGCGCATGAGGATTCCCAGGGCCCAATTTTTTTTATCTGAAA
>JAOCPT020543702.1:0-11291 GCA_026546935.2 Palythoa grandiflora | reverse complement strand
TGTGCTATGCTGTGCTTTGCTATGCTGTGGTATGCTCTGGTGTGCTATTCTGAGCTATGTTGTACTATGCTATGCTGTGCTGTGCTGTGCTATGCTGTGCCATGCTATGCTATGCTATGCCATGCTATGCTATGCTGTGCTGTGCTATGCTGTGCTATGCTATGCTGTGTTATGTTGTACTATGCTATGCTTTGCTATACTATGCTGTGCTATGTTGTACTATGCTATGCTGTGCTGTGCTGTGCTATGCTGTGCCATGCTATGCCATGCTATGCTATGCTATGCTATGCTATGCTGTGCTGTGCTATGCTATGCTGTGCTATGTTGTACTATGCTATGCTGTGCTGTGCTATGTTGTACTATGCTATGCTGTGCTATGCTATGCTGCGCCATGCTATGCTATGCTATGCTGTGCTATGCTATGCTATGCTGTGCTGTGCTATGCTGTGCTGTGCTATGCTGTGTTATGCTATGCTGTGCTATGCTATGCTATGCTATGCTATGCTGTGCTGTGCTGTGCTGTGCTGTGCTGTGCTATGCTGTGCCATGCTATGCTATGCTATGCTATGCTATGCTGTGCTATGCTGTGCTATGCTATGCTGTGCTATGCTGTACTGTGCGATGTTGTACTATGCTATGTTATGCTGTGCTGTGCTATGCGCTGCTGTTCTATGCTATGCTATGCTGTGCTGTGCTATGCTGTACTATGCTATGCTGTGATTTGCATGCTGTGCTATGCTGTGCTATGCTATGCTATGCTATGCTATGCTAGCTATGCTGTGCTATGCTGTGCTGTGGTGTGCTGTGCTGTGCTATGCTATGCTATGCTGTGCTATGCTGTGCTGTGCTATGCTGTGCTGTGCTGTGCTGTGCTATGCTGTGCTATGCTATGCTGTGTTATGCTATGCTGTGCTGTGCTGTTCAGTGCTACCTGAAGGAAAGTATAACGAACTGGAAAATCAGATGGAAAAAGTATGTCTTTTAGTACAAAAATAGAAACTTTATCACCTATAACACTAAAATAAGAAAGAAAAGAGTTTGAAAACGTACTTGATTGCAATATGCTTTCAGCAAGTATTAATATTTTCATTTTCAAATGTTGCTTTTTTAATTCGTTGCTGACCAATGCTATTAAAACACTGTCGCTACAGTCACGAGCGGATCCAGCATACAAATCTGACCGTGTCACCGGAAGTTGGGCAACACCCATAAAGGGCGTCGTGATAGATGCACGGAAGACGTGACAAAGCCAATCTTTTCCATAAAATATTCACAACAAAAAATAGTGCTAAACATTGTATTGTGTTTTTTGCAAAGATGTACCGGTAGTAACTAAACTAGCAGTTCTCATTGGGAAGTGAGTGCTGTCGTTAAAGGTGTTTCTGAATGCAGATACGACAGTGAGAATTTCTTGGCATCGGGTACCATCTTATTGGTTAGCGCATGTAAATACATGCGATCTCCATGACATAAGATGTCATCGATATTTGTTTGTGTCCACTAATGATAAATCGACCGAATTCGATCAATTGAAAAGCAAAGCTGCAAGTGACATAAATGCACACTGTCGGCCTCTAGAATGCTCACTGAAATCTTCATGACCTTGATGAATTCTTTCTCGAATACAAGTTATCATAATAGATCGCAAAAGGTGCCAAAACTCACCTGTTAACAGCGAAACCTTGACTCTGATCTACTGTATTTATAACTTGCTGCGAGCACATGCGATTTTCCGCTGAGCGAGCAAGATTTTTCGCAAATCAAGCACATGTCAATTGACTGCCCAATATAACAGGATTTCTGATTGGCTATTTCTTAATGCCAACGATGGGTGGAACCGTCGAACCAAATTTTCTCGATTGCTTCAAGAATATGAAGGCAGCCTATCGACAGCAAACAGTAATAAATCATAAACAAATTTTTTCTCTTTCACGGAAATATTCCAATATTCATAAAGAAGAGTCTCTGCGAACCCTGGCCTTCGCCTCGACAGCTTTTTTACATAACAAAATAAAACTACACTTTGTAACATTTTATAGCAGCCACTGTCATTTTCACCATTAAATAATGTTTCAGTGAACAAGGCAATCAAAAATAACATTATTCATTCCAATTTTAGTACCTGACAGGAATCTTTGAATGTGACCTCTGACACTGGCTTTTCGAAAACTGTATTTTAGAGAATTCACATCGGCGGACTTCAATTTTCTCGCTGCATTCTGAAACGCGATTGATTTCACTGTCAACATTTTTTTGACATTGGGTGTGCAACAATTTCAGTTTCCACGAAATTTCTTCTGAGTATGATCGCTGGAAAATATCCCTAAGTTTCGGTAAGACATAAGCCTGAGAGTCATCCATTGCAGTACAAGGTGAAACAATAACAATTGCTGATCCGTTGCGCAATAAATTATAAGCAACAGTTGCCTGCGATGTTCCAGGAACGGTCAGCTGACGAGGTCCGTGCGTTTTAATTGGCTGGCGTCCCTTGCACCGTGGCCAAAATGTTATGTTTAGCAACAGATTTCGCAACAAAAAGCCTGCTGACTGTGGCCCGAATTGCTGTCACACCTATACGAAATCTCTGCGAATATTTTTATGTTTAAGCTTGGGTAACGATTGCTAAACTTTTATTTTGTGGGTTATAGCTAGCTTGCATTATTTTTGTAGAAGAAGAATTTGTAACATGTTAAAAGCACAAAACTAAAAATCAACTAATTCCATAATTTGATACTTGTTTATTGCTTCCATATATATTTTTTAAATATCAGGTCAGTAATACTAATAGACAAAACAGTTGTTTCACCCGGCCGAAAATCTGACCGTGTCCCAAGCAATGCTGGCCACCCCCTGGATCCGCCCCCGCTACGGGAGAGAAACAAGTTTAACTAGTATCAAAAAACGGTTAAGAGCGCCAGATAAGTAATATCTTATAATTATGTTAAAGGTCCTAAAGACACTGTTGTTGCGATTATTTTTTTTCATTTTGCGTGTAAACAAAATACACCGACATTCTGACTTCTTCGACATTCGAATAACTATAATAAGTTCAATATGTTAAACTTATATCAATGTATGTTGTTTAGTAGTATGAAAAAAAGAATAACTAATTGTCAGAAAAATATTGGTATTTGCTCCGAGCGGGAATCGAACCTACTTCTCCCTGTATTCTATTCTATTCTATTAACCAATTCAACCTAAGTTTTTTAGCGTGGTGGTTAGCACTCCCGACTAGCATACAGGGAGACGTGGGTTCGATTACCGCTCGGGGCATATACCAATTTTTTTGACAATTATTAATTCTTTCAATAAGTAAAATAGATATGTAAGCAATTTTGGCATTGAGTTTTACATTTCCTTTTTTTTATTGCTGCAAAGCTGTGGCATCAATATTTTCGGAATTAGGCACCTTATTTCGTTAATGTCAAAAACAGAAATGCCAAGCATTTTATGTTTTATATATTTTTATATTCATTACTATAAGACAATCCGGTCACTGCAGACCGTTTTGAAAAGCGATGGCAAAGATTCAATCTAATAAATATGTTTGTTTTTAACTTGGTCTTTTAGGTTCTTCACCAATTGACATGGTCACAATTCTGATAATTGTGTTGGTGCTAGTTGTGTGTCTCTCAATTGCTCTAACAACAATTTTGATATGCAAGAAAATGCGAAAGAAAAAGAAACGAGCATCTAACCTGTTACCTGACATTAATCCTCATGTCACGGTATGTAAAATATTTATAACCAATTTACGGATCTGCTATAATTCAAACACTTACTGAAATGGGGAATCAATAGTTTTTTTTTAAAATAATAAAGTTTTTAAACTAACTGCTTCGAACAAAACATTGCATGAAAGACAATTCTACATTTTTTTAGCAGTGGAAAAGCAATTAAAATTCCTGTTAGAAAGTTAAAAAAGTTATAAGGCAGTCAACATTATTTTTAAAACTTGTAAATTTGTGCCCCTCTCATCGATTCGAACATGATTAATTCTAATCCTGTAGCAACTGTAATCTTTAAAAGCCTGGGGTTTATGTTCCGTACTTTACAGCTTTTTTTATAAGAACCAGTAAATTTTACCGAGCCTCACTGTTCTTAATTTTTTTGGCGATTTCAGCCTCAATTTTTTCTTAATTTGTTCTTATTTCTGTGAGCGGTTTTTAATGAAGAAATAAAAAACAAAATAAAACAAGGTATTGGAAAATGAAACGCCTTGCGCCACACTTGTATTGTACGGCTGAATTTAGAGGCGAACTACCTTCATTGTTTGTGAAACAGTCTTTACAGTGAATTTTTTTTTTGTTTCATGCTGTATTGCTAAGTTTTAGGCAGTTTTCTACCACAAAAATTTTTCTAGTTATCAAGTCCCAGCCTTAGCTTGTTCTTAAATTTTGGCAAATTTGAGCCTCGTTGTTCTTATAAAGTTGTTGTTATAAAAAAAAAAAGAATGTATACGGTATCAGACCAACTAAACTGTGTCTATATCTCCCTCTCCTTATACATATGATATACAGATCTTTTGCCAGTGGCTAGCAAGTGATGCTAATCTGTGCTAATAGGGACCTAACTGCAAAGGAGAGCAATTAGCAAACAATAATAGAAACAGAGTTCAGCAAGAGTGCCTCTTTTATTTGATTAGCTTGCCTCCACGTCTAAGTGTATATCAGAGACTGTATCGGAGTATACGTCAGAGTGTGTGTTAGCTAAATTCTCATACGGTTTATATATGCTTTTGACGGAAATATATGAAGGGTATATTTTGTTTCTGAACTAAATGTTCTCACATTATGATGGTGACGTACTCAAAAACGTAGTACAACGCAAGTTGTTTTGGGGAAAAAGATTTGTTATCTAGAGTCTTTAAGAAGTTTCGAGAAATCCAGTGTTAAAGGTCTCCACTAGTTAAGATTCAGTTAAAGCAGTATTTTTGGCGAACTTTGTACTTGAAGATTTAACATTTGAAACAATGCAGCCAAAGGCAAAGAAAGATTGTTTCTCAGAACATATGTGTTGTCCTTAGTTCCTGATAGTGTTAGTGACTAATTGTTAGGTGTCGGCTATTTTCCTAATATTTTTTATTTGTTATTTTTCGGCAGTTTTCCTTTTGTTATCGCCTTTAATTCATAACGTAGAGGTTTCTTAATTTACGTTTAATCTCTTAGGTACTGACGTAGTGTTGCTTCCTGTAAGATCACATATTATGACAATCTTCGTTGCAGTAAAATTTATTCTTTTGCATTTTTTCAAAAGTGTTCTTCGTCCACAATCGAGATAAGTTGTACCGAAAGGTTACTTTGTTATTTGTTTTCTTTCCCGGCTATCTGTGTTCTTTTGCCAATAATTAGTTTTGTGTTTAGCTATTGTTTAAGCGCGCGTGATCAAAACATAGCACGTGGCGTTGGAGAAAATAGTTTGTTTTCTTAGTTGTAACTATTAGTTTTGTAATTTTCCTGTGATTTTAAAGCAAGCAACTCTGATCTAAAATTTAGCTGAATTTGTGTTACATATCACATAAATGTTTTTAAAGTGTTACAACAGTTTAATTGGTCAATGTACTTCTGTTTCCTAGCGTTCTGTCATAGAACTGAACCTGCAAGGCAAACCTGTTGAATACGTAGAAATTCCAGATGAAGTTAAAGAATTGGAGCACTGGGAATTTTGTCGCGAAAATCTAAACCTTTTAAAACCATTGGGGTGTGGAGAGTTTGGCCAAGTGTACAAAGGATTGGCTTATGGACTGAACCAGTCAGAGCAGAGTGTGGAAGTTGCTGTCAAATTGCTAAAAGGTATTATTACACCACTTTGATATTTTTAATGCCAGAATGGAATGTTGTATTTGAAACGCTGCATATACTGTATTTATTCGAATAAACGCCGCCCTCAATTAAACGCCGCCCTCGAATAAACGCCGAACCTGAGAGCCAAAATATTAATAAACGCCGCCCTTGAATAAACGCCGCACCCTGGAACAGACAAGAAACTAAAACATCAAATTTATGACGTTCACTTTTTAAAAGCGCAGAGCAGAGTTGTTTAAAAGTATAAGTTTAAAGTTTGAAAAATTTCTTACGCGTTTGCAAGCGCAACAAGTAAAACTGTAAGGCGTGATTGGTAAAGCCAGACAAAGAACTGTATCATTTTTCCTCTTTTTAAAGTAAAGTTACGGTTGGTTGTTTAAAAAAATAAACATCATTTGAAATAAACGCCGCCCTCGCATAAACGCCGCACCGAAATCATGAAAAATTTAATAAACGCCGCGGCGTCTATTCGAGTAAATACGGTATTCCTTCTACTCATATTCTTGTTCGAGTCACCTACTCGGTTAGTCCACAACTACTTGGGTGTCCAAACTCTGCACATTGAACCTACAATTGAAAATTTCTTTTTCTTCGCATTCTTTTGATTTTTTTTTTTTATATTTAAAACACTAATTTGTATTAATTATTATTCTGTGTGAGTTAAAACAAAAATTGACTTGACCTGACTTGACTTGACCTAAGTCTAAGGTCCGTCAGGTTACAGACATCGAGAATCGAATCGAATTAAGTTATTGTGCAGACCTAGAAGCTTTTTTATAGAACAATTTAAGAACAAGCTCAGGCTGATAACTAGGAAAGTTTTTGTGGTAAAAAATTAACTAAAAATTAGCGATATAGCATAAAACATAAAAACATTCACTGTAAAGACTGCTCAACAAGCAATGAAGGTATTTCACCTCTAAATCAGTTTAGTTACCCCCACCCAATACCAATGTTGGTTTCAATCCCAGAATTTATGGTCATAGTAACGTACCAAAATTGAAACAGGGGAAGGGGGTATGAATGTTAAGATGAAAGCCTTCAAGAGCCAAAATCTTCAATTAGTTTCTTTAATTACTTAAAAGTCTCAAGGTAGAAGGAACGCAATGTATTATATTTTCAATATATAACTAGTACAATAGAACAAAAAGGTGGAAGTGTTCAAAACACAACAATTACACAACAGAATGACCTCAAAATGTTAAAAAATAGAATAGCTGACGTTCTGGTGATCCCGTCTTGCTCAATTTACGACTGTTTGTCGGCCCGTACTTCTCTAAATTGAAGAATATCCAATTTTTTTAACGTATGAAGCAGCTCAGAGAACAGGCTGGATATAACATAGCGCCGCAGCGTATTATTAGTTTTATAAAGTAAACTAGAAGTTTTTAATAGAAAGTGAAATGCTCCGAGCTAACTCAATGTGCTAAACAAAAAAGGCTTTTGAAATGAGGAAAGCAACCCAACAGAGGAAAAGGCCACTGTTACAACAATTTGTAAACAAATGATTAAAAATACAGAAATTAACACAATACAAAAATATAATGTAGCGTATATGTAATTTAAAAATATTTATTTTTCCAATCTCTTCATATCTGAGTTGTTCAGATGGTAGATTCTTTGTTTCTATAGACGATTCATTCGACTTCATCATCGCAGACTTGATGTAGCAAATAATTCAGAAATAATGTTATGCTTCGTTGGGCAATCCGTCTAATATAAGTCAGAGGCAATGTCTCTGTATTGTAAATGCTTTGGTTGTCGAAGGTAAAAACGACACGAGTTTTCACATAATATATAGAACTGAGACTGTCTTCTTTTAAATTTGTCGCAAAAATTATATTCACCTTGATGAATACTTCCATGAAAAATCAAATTAACATTTGATATTGTAAAATTTTTTAGATCTTCCAGGCTTTTGTCGACCAAAGCAACTTAATTTCGACACTACACTTTTTAATAACTCAGTTTTGACTCCCAGAAGTGTACAATAAACTATCGATATCATCATCATCATCATCATCATCAGAACAGTACCTTTGCTTAAGACCATCATACTTTGAAGTACGTACAAAATATCAGCTCAACTGAGGTTGTTGAAAAGCACATCAAAAATAAATTAAAAAGCATTAAAGTCATAGAATGCTAAGTTGAGGTTGTAATTTACTTGTTACTGTTAGTTTTTAACATCTTCAACTGACTTGTACTATTGATAATATCGACCCATAAGGTCCAAGATTTCCTCCTACCTATGTAGTAAAACACTTGTCAGGGTAGTGTAATGATGAATTTACGAGAGTGAAAAAATATAGCAACACAGAATGCCAATAAGTTTGTAGTGGCAACGGAGGGAATTCAACACGGTAGACTTCAAAGCATTATAAGACAACTCGATGATACTGTACTCATAGAAAACAATGTATTCTCTTGCGTGGCTGCAGAATTAGAGCAAATACAAAGTCCATTTACCAAGGTATCCAGCCAGAAAAAAAAAACAGGATGGTTTTTGAAGCAATTTATGACAACAGATGATGTGGTTTTCAATATTTTGAAAATCCGGTAGCACTCCTTATTTCCAGTTCCAGTTTCCAAGAAAGGTTCCAAACTCGAAAACCTGTATCGATTCCATATGGTCCAATGTTAGCTTTGCATCATACACTCAATACTGTGTAAACTAACTCCAAAATTATTCATTCATCTAGCAATTGGTCACGCCTGCCTTTTCTAGAGCATATCATATCAAGCTTTTGATACCAAAATTAATGTTGGTCGTCTTAAGGCTTCAGTTGAACTCAATCTCTTGAAATAACATCACTTGAGTGCATTCGCACTGTAGTAATTCTGTATGTAATAATGTGGAGTTCAGCGTTTATTACTCATAACCATGATTATGGACATGAAATAAGTATGAAATACAGCCTGTGAAACCTGTCTGTTTCTTTTGTTTTGTTAATCGTGTTTTGGTTGTGAGGAAAAATGAAGGTTTTCGGTATTTGTTTCTTGTTGTACTCAAAACGCTATACAGAGAGATTGATGCACTATCCCTTTTGGCTTCGTTTCTTTTTTCTTCTCTTAGTTTTTGCATTTTCATGCAGTTTACAGTAGTTTATTTAACGAGGATTTATTACTGTGAGGTCACTCGAACCGTGAATACCCAGGACGTTTGTTCGACATTTTTATGCTAACCAATCAGGGGCTGACTTGAAAAAAAAACTATTCTAAACTTTTCGCGCCTTCGCTGTGATTGGATAATGGTGTAAAAAAACAGTTAACCTATTGTTCTATTAGTGAGCGCTTATTGGACAATCACAAAATAGCCCGAAAAAACTTGTAGGTATTCACGGTTCGAGTGTCCTCACAGTAATAGATCAAAAAATACTAAGGTCTAAAATCTAGATATATAAATAAGAACAACAGAGCGATTATAAATGTAAAATAGGTTACAATAATTTTCTATACGATTTGTTTGGCTCTGACAAAGTCTGATTGTTTATTTAAGGTTGGCATCTCATTAATGAGACAGAAAAACTTTCCTTTACATCTCTTTAACATTTTAAATTGCGGTTCTTTAACTACACGCCTTTTTTTTATAAGAACCAGTAAAATTTGCCGAGGCTCATTGTCCTTAATTTTTTGGCGATTTCAGCCTTAATTTGTTCTTAATTTGTTCTTATTTCTGTGAGCGGTTTTTATTGAAGAAAACACAAAATAAAACAAGATATGGGAAAATGAAACGCCTTGCGATACACATGTATTTTTACGACTGAATTTAGAGGAGAACGACCTTCATTGTTTGTTGAGCAGTCTTTACAGTGAAACTTTTAATGTTTTATGCTGTATCGCTACGTTTTAGTCAACTTTTTACCACGAAATGTTTCCTAGTTATCAAGCCTAGGAATAACGCATATCAGAAGCCCATGAATAGGAATCTCCATATGCTCTATATACTTGAGTCAACTTTTGCGCGTCTCGTTCTTCTTTTTGAACTAGGCTAAATTCACACATTTTTCCCTGTGTGAAAAGTTTCATATATGTTTGACATGCATTTCACACGTGCGCCGTCATGCAGAAATCCTGCTTTATTCTGATTGGTCATTTTGAACGGTGCTCGCGAATCTAGACCACGCGAAGAGTTCTAAAAATACACACAAAGGTTGACTCAAAGGACAACTGCGGAAAATGGAGGCTGCCATTTCATGTGCTCGTACGCCTTTTTGTAACATTTTTTGACTGGATGAATGGTATGTATAGAAGGATCAAGGATGAACTTTGACCATTGTAATTTAGTGGAAGTCGTTATTTTTAAATTTAATTAAAATTATTTGCGTGCGGTTCGTTTCCAGCACTTTTTAATTTCGTGTCCATGTTTGGGTTTTTCATCTATGTGTCTACCTTACATGCAGTTATCTTACTGTGCGTCTATCTTACCTGTAGTATTCTAACTGTATGTCTACCTTACATGCAGTATTTTTAGGTGTGTTTACCTGCAGTTATCAAAAAAAAAAATTTTAAATCTTTTTGATGACATGTAGCAACATTTGGATATTTATCTCTTTCAAGAAACAGAGTTTTACAGTGCTTCAATTGACAATTGAAAAAAGTTTGTGCTAAAATGAATTTAAAAAATCACAACCGATTTGAGTATTCAGATAAAGTAATAGGGGGAGAACCCTGAAGCAATAATCAGGGATGAAGAGCAACAGTACTAGTGAGAAAGATAATTATATACAAGAATTATTATGACACGAATGATATTTTAGAATAAGTATGAGGAAAAACTGCTTAAGACAGCAGGAAGGGTAAATTATGATCTGATAATGTAATAAAACATTATGCACCTTTGTGTTCGCTTTGAAGACAAAACATTTAAAAATTTCACCATCTTTTGCAATATAGCTAAAAATCTGCAGATCCTGTGAATCATGTGACACATAGAAAACCCTGTTGAGAAAAAAAAAATAGTAATTAATCACCTATTGCTAAAAAAAGTTTTTCTGCAATTTTGTAAAAATCTATTCAGAGTTCTAATATAATTTATTTTGTTGAGATACTACTGTGTCTATTACAAGGAGGAATTGATAGGATATTATACTATATGTGAAATTTTTGTTTCAAAATCCCTTTTCAGAATAATTATGGAAAGTTACAGAGTGATGCTCTTGATCTTCAGGGTGACATGCAAATATGTTATCTGTGAATTTCAAAACGCTCCACCTATATGACTGTTAATATCAATGGTTACTTTAGAGTGCCACTAACACTAAAAATTTTTTTGGCTCAAATGATTTAACACGTAAATTTAAGTACTTCTGCAAAAAAAATTTTGAGTTTGGTCAAATATGAGGGTTTGAAATGCTGGAAAATTCACTCAGCAACACTACAGGACCCACTGGCTCCTATGGGGCACTTAAATCACACAACTTCGAGTTCAATTTGGAAATAATTTGCACGAGTGGGTTTTTCAAAAAGTATCAAAATTGCATGAGC